>JAVHNF010066431.1:0-17329 GCA_034783455.1 Micropsitta finschii | reverse complement strand
TTTATGTGTTTATAGGTGACATGTAAAATAATTAATGCATAATTTAATATATGAAACTATAGAAAAGTGTGTTGACAATGTGTGGTTACACAGATTCAGTTGTTCTAGATTTTCATGAGAATAAATACTAAAGAGGAGCAGTCCTTCATAAAATTGTCTTACTTTGGAATTTATTGGAAATTTCTCTGTAGTGAAATTCAGTGATTAGGAAACAGATAACATATAAATGAGTTCCTTTGGAAATACCTTTTTATTTAAATTCCAAAGGTATTACCATAGCTTAAGTTTCTGTCTTGATCATTCTTTTGTCTGGGTATATAACTGCATGCTGCTCTTTAGCATCAGTTGGTGAAAAAAGGAATTAAAAGCTCAGATTTTTAGTATATAACACACACTTCTTCATTTCCCAGGCAGAAAACAAAGAAGTGCTTATAGGTATCATCTTTTTGTGCATCTTCATTTAGTATAGCATTTAAACAAATGCTTAAATTGAGTTTAAGCACTAATTTAAAATTCAATACCTGATTGAATACTCTCCACAAGCAGGGTTTTTTTGATGCATTAAGTATTAAACTAGTATGGAGCTAAGTGTTTATGCACTATGTATCAGACTGATTTTATTCTTGCAAGCCTTTCAAAGAGATTACAGAAGTCTAATTCAAAATAACTTTGCCCTCTGTGTCTATTTGACTGACATTTCAGAATGCCAGTATGTGTCATAGTTTTGTGATGGGTTTACGTCATTTTTTTATCAAGACAGATTGAACAATTAGTTTTAATATTATTAATTAGTTTTAATATTATTATCAAAATTTCCATGTGTGGAATATTATTTGTGCACTGGGAATATAACTTACAAATGAAGCACTGTTTCTGTTCCTTTAGTTCATCTGTGGTACATGTGCCTGGTGTGAACGACATCCAGTCTTCTTCTTCAACAGGACAGAATCTGACACAGATATCTCGCCAGCTGAATCAGAGTCAGGTTGCCTGGACAGGAAATCGCCCACCATTTCCAGGACAGGTATTGATTAAAGGTGTTTTATTTTCATGGTCATTAAAGATTTCCAATCTCTGTCCTTTTTACAAAAGAGCTAGTAGACCCCACTTATAACATAAGTTAATGTACTTTGTCATTATCATTTCTGGTTGGAGAGAAATAGGTTCCCCCACTTCTGTTCCTTGGCAGGTTATAATAATTTAAGACAACTGTCCTGTGTGTAATTGCATTTAGTTTGTAATGGTGTCCATACTAGTGGCAGTCACTATGCTGACATAAATCACAGTGGCAGTTATCAGTCCTGTGCTTACATGTGCACTGAATGAAGCAAAAGAGGACAGCAGTTTTCCTTTATTATTAAGGCTGTGATAATTTTTTCTTGGATCAAGACCTTGCACTCAGCAATATTACCCACAGTCTGCAGAGTTATAAGAAAGGGGCACATACAAATCCAGGCAAGAATTCAGAACAGAAGTTACTTAGCCTAATGTCAAGGACGTGTGTGTGTCTAAGTGGTGTAACTAGTCACTGACTGTTTCCTGTTGGATTATGGGGGCTTCATTTTGCTCCCTGTTTTCCAGGGGATAATAGCTTCACTTGAGTGCATTGATTGCCAGTAACAGTGCACATCATTAGAAGTATCCAGGGATCTAATCACCTTTAATTTCTGCTTGTGGAATTGGTTAGGCAGTGAGTTTTTCTTGGAGCTGCTGGATTTGTTCAGGATGCAGAAAATGGTTTATAAGCAGTTTCTGTCTGTAGCGTTAAATGTTGCTGTAGCACATGACTTTGGATGAGACACTTCACCTCCCTTAGTCTCAGTGTACATGTTGTAAATGTTTCAAAGCGGCCTGCAGTGTTTAATCATTTGTGTAGCATTCTTGGAGATCATATGACAAAGCCATTATGTAGATTAAAATGATAGCAAGTTGTTTTTTAATACCTTAAATTGATTCAGCTCCCCAGTTAAAGCAAAGTGAATCTGTTCCTTCTCTGCTCTCAGGGCTGGTGATTCACACTCACTCCCAAATCTTTTACAAGGCAAAATAATTGCTGCCTGTACTTAGGCATAGAAAGAAAGCAACTTACTAGTTTTGGAACGTCTTTGACCATTTACTCCAAGCATTGGACACTCTGGTCATCTGAGAACTGTATATATTCTGCAACACATTCAGATAACCATGAACTTGCTGTGGCACTGCAAAATCAAAACACCTGGCAAATAAAGGTGAATTCTTTATACCTGTTCAGTTTGAAATTAGTCCTTATAAGAAGGTGAAGAAAATCATAGCTCTGATACTGAGTACGTGCGAGTTAATAAGCAGGAGAGCTCTGTCTTAGTGTATAGTCTGTTGTGTTCCTTCTCCAGCAATAAGTTGGCTTTGACAGAAGTGAAATATGGCTGAGACAGAAATACCGTGGCTCTTCGCATCTTTGGAGTTTCTGTAGTCTTTGCTTTACACTGTTAAAAAGTAAGTCTGCCGTGCTGTTCCTCGAGAGTGCAACTCTTTCCTTGTTTTACCCTTTACTCCTCAGCAAATTCCATCACAGTCTGGCAAGGCTCAGTCATCTCCCTTTGGGATTGGAACAAGTCACACCTACCCAGCTGATCCGTCATCGTACAGCCCCCTTTCCAGCCCAGCCACCTCTTCTCCAAGTGGGAATGCCTACTCAAGCTTAGCAAACAGAAGTGCAGGGTTTGGTAAGTTTTAAATGCCCTAACACAGAAATGCATATAAAAATAAAACTCCTCAGCATTAACTTCATTAACAATCCTCCAACCTTTCTTTTGGTGGGTTGGTTGGGAAGCCCAGGTGGGGAAAGGGTTTTGCATTCTGCTGTTGAGCATAGTGGATAGAGATGATTTGTTCCCTCCTTGCTGCATCTCCTCCATCGAACACACTTCAGGATATTGTGGTATTTTATGGTATGAGGAAACTGTCTTTTTTTTTTTTACCCAGTAAATGGTGACATGAATGATTCAGAAGTTGCTTACATCAGTAGTTACCTGTCCTGTCAAATTGTGGTCAGCAGGTTCAATTTCTTTTTACTTTTGAGGAGAACTCTTAAATGGCACATATTGACATTCTCTTCATTTTCCAACTTCCCTGACTGCATGGCAGTGCTCTTCTGCCCAGAGGTGGCTTGTTGGAGTTGGGCTGGAGATAGTTTTTTTTGTATTCCTCTGTGCTACTAACCTCATCAGTGTAGGTGCCATGTTTTGAAATGGTTTTCTTTTCCTATTACATACTAATTTAGTGGCTTTCAGACTGTGACCCAGTAGCTGACCCCTTGGTAAGTTTTCTGCACTCCACTGGCAGAATAATATTCAAGAGTAAAAAGTATTATGAATCCATCAGCGGTAAACAAACATGAAAAATGTTGCTGGTGGGTAATAACGTGACATTCCAAACAGCACAGGTAGCAGTGTGCGAATATGTGTCATTTTTCTCTTGTTCCTTGAGAATAAAATGGGTACAGACCTGTTGCAGATCAGCCTCACTGAGTGCAGACCTGCACTGCTTAGAAAAGTTGCATCGAAACAGCTCTCCCACAGAGCATTATTCATGCCTCCATTTCCATTTGCACCAGGCTTTGTATATTTGTTTATGAGACAGCCTTGTATTTCAAGCCTAAGCTACTTGGCAAGAACTCTTTCACCTAATGAGAAACATTTCCTGACCTACATCAGTTTGGATACTATTAATAACTCAGCCTTCACAGAGACAAATGTCTTGAACCTCCGGCTGGCAATAACTGTTTAGCTGAAAAGCAGCATCATTTGCCTCACTGAGTTAATTTCAGTGTGTTATTCTGAGAAAAAAAATAACTTGCAGCTTTCTTTTGAAGGGTAACTTGGATGGATTTTATTTTGTCCTATGAAATGGCTGCAGGGTTTCTGAGTCAGACGAATTATTGCTTGTGGTAACATCAGTGAGGGAAGAACTATAATTATCCACTTCAGATGTGATAGAAATACATCACTACAGCCTGTTCGCTTTCCTGTAACATGTTTGCTTTATTTGTCTTGCATGGTTTTGCTGGTAGCCACAAGTATTGGCTTAAGCACATGTTTGTGTATTTTCTGAAGCCATGATTATGAGTAGTGATTGATTTGGTACGATTGAGTCTGGTTGTCAGAGACCTGACGTAGCACACGTGTGGATGTTTGGCACAGGAAATTTGGCATCCTTGGCAGAGGGCGTTGATAACTGGGGAGAACCAGCTCTACCCAGATTAGTTCTCTGCAGTGAAGGGAAAACAGGCAAAAATAGCAGGAGTAGTTAAAAAAAGAGAAGGAAAATGTTCAGAGAAAAAGCATAAGCCTGGTAGGAAGCTTTCTAAAATGCTAATTTTAGAAGGAGATACTGTAAATAATTGAAAGAAAATTATCCAGAAATTTTATACATTTGGGGATAGTCTACAGAAATGGAGGGCAATATTAATCCAGCTTATGTGTGACCTGTGACTGTACTCATGAAAACAGTATGTGTAATATGTGACCAAAGCAATGTGTGTGGCATCCTGGTTTTTTTTCTAGTAGCCTGTTTAAAGGAAATGCATCTCCCTGAAGTCATCATTTTAAGTGTATTTACCGTAACACATTGCTATTCGTGTTACTCTGTGACATTTAAATGGCCTCAGACTTTTAAGATGCCATCATCATATGAACAGGATAGTAATTTGCTATAAGCTGCATATTAAAGAAATCATTTTACAGTGTTAATATTGGAGGACATGGTAGTCCACAAGCAACACCCTGTGTTTAATACAACAGTGTCTGCATTTAACACAGCAAGGCTGTGATCTTACTGGGTTTACATCTGCTTACAAAAATCTTAGTTCTGCTTACATGTTTCCTAGCTGAGTACGTAACTGTGCACCCACTGCTCTGCAAGAATTAGTCTTTTAAAAAGAAAGAGCATTCAGATGATGCAGTTTGGTATTTAAGTAAAATGGCATGTAAGCAGGGGGGATGCTTTGAAAATTGTTTTCCGTTGCCTGGCTTACAGTGTCACTGTGTGTTTTGCTGTGAGCAATTCACCTGCCATGCCTGTGCGGCCACAGCAATGAGCTTTGCTCTTAGGTTGGCCCCCACCCTGCAATTCAGGGCTGAAACTGGTTCAGCGTTTCCACCCCACAGGAGCTGGGTGTCACTTGGGATCTGTTTTCTAAAATGATGTGCAAACACAGGCATTAATGGATGAAGCCTCAAAAGCAGGTGGGAGTTCTGAAGGAGCTGCCCTCTGACTTCTGCCCTTTCTTCCCCCATCCAGCTGAAGGTGGCCAGAGCAGTGGCCAATTCCAGGGGAGACCTTCCGAAGTCTGGTCCCAGTGGCAGAGCCAACATCACAACCAGCAAAGCAGCGACCAGCATTCACACCCACAGCCCAGCCAGACTGAGGTGTTCCAGGTGAGGAGAGTTCAGTGAGCCCAAAGTCCCTCTGACAGCAACTCAAAGCTGACCTGAAGAACTGTGGCCCTCAAAGATCAGGCTGTTAACAGGGCTTGGAGCAAGTACCTCTTGCTATGGGCTGCCATAGGTTGGCACTGATATTAGCTGGCATTAACTACAGCTGAGATGTTTTTGCTTTCTGCAGGAGAACAGCATCTTTGCTGATTTAAAATGCTGTTTTCCCTTCCTCTTTGCACCCTATACTTAGGGTTTATGTGTTTTGCAGGGAAGCAATGAAATAGTCCCAGATAGAGTGTCTTTCTTATCTTGGTGCTAACCTCTAAAATCCCAGACAAGTCCAGTTAGATGTCAGTGTAATTTTCTTTGACGATTCAAGCAGGAAAGGAGTCTAATACTGCATAGAAGATAGTGGCTAATACTTTTTTAAGGCTAAAGCCAGTCCGATACCAGATAGTTGGTAAAAAATCCTCTTTGACTAGCTGATATTTTAATATTAAGTATAACTTGGGGCCTTCATTACAGATGGAGTAGGACTTCATAAGTTAACTAACAAGGCCTCTATCCTTGTATAACTGGTTTTTAAATTACATCAAGAAGGCAGTTTGCAACAAAACAATGCAGATAAATGCAGAAAAGACAATTCAAGCCCCAAGCAAGGTTTAAAGTGGGGCACCTTATTATCTTTTACAAAGTAAATTCACCTGCAAGACCGGGCTCATGCTTAGTCACTCACAAGAATGCTGCAGGAGAGACATTAGCCTGAAAATATTCCTGTGTGAGCAAACCATTGCTTCACAGAGGAGCAAATAACATTACTACATCTGGAGTAACTACCTGTCTGCATGCTGTTACCCCATGGCCCAGGCAAGAGTAATCTGTGTCATCCCTCTCTGTTAGCAGTGTTTAATGGCTTTGCACATACTTTAACCCAAAAGTGTAATTAGGGTAATTCCATGGAGCCAGTGGCCCACAGAGACATGGGGCTCCAAGCAGCAACTTTACGTCCCAGCAAATGTCTGAATGGAATTAGTGGGAAGGAGGGACAAGGGAGAAAGGGAGAACTGGGCTCACCTGCAGAGCTCTTGGAAGACTGTGCATTTGGAGGGAATTAGGACAATAGCAGGATGTGATGGGAAACCTAGATGAGCCCAGTTAAAATGCTTCCAAGAAGTTGCTTGCATTGTTTGTACCTGAAGCCAACTCTGGGTTCACTGGACATAAAGAGAGAGGCAAACTCAAGAGGGGAGCTACCCTGCTGGGCCTGTACCTGAGCTGACCTTGCTACAGAGGCTCCAGCAGCAGAAATGTCTTTAGAGATGGAAGTGTAAATAGGCGAGGGCAGCTACAACTTCCCCTTGGCTGGGAAGGAATGTGGAAAAACTTAAAATAAGTGCAGGTTTTGGTCAGAAAATGAAGGCTGAGAAACTACCAGCTGCGTTCACAGCCTCTTTCACCACCATCGACAGGGATGCTACAGAGATCTCAGATGGATTCTAATCTATCTTTATTTTGGGGTAATTTATCAGTACAGAGCAGTTCACAGTAGTTATTCCTTCACAGAGCCAATCCTGTGAGCTTTCTTATTTGCTCTTTAGGTTTTGTTTTATTGTAAGGATAATGAGCCATCCCTGGCAAAACTTGGCTTTGCAGTAAAAGCTTGTTATTGTAAGGACTGACAGGAAAGCCCTGGTTTTCTCAGCAAGGGATATCTTTTCCCTGTGGCTTCGGTCTCCAGCTGAGAGGAAAGGTTGAGTATTTTTTGAAGCCTCCTGCAGGGATCTCACTTGGCTTAAGACACATGGGAGCAATTACCATGAAATCCCATTTCTCCTGAGAAGTTCCTGGTATTTCCTTTGCCTCTGTACATTCATGAAGGCTGCTTGAGCATCTTGTTAGCTGCGGTGGATATCCAGTCTTTAGTGTTCCTCAGGACCTAAGATCATTAATACATTCACTGACTTGCTGGTGAGCAGGTGATACCCTCCCCATACTCAAGTTTATACAGGAAGAGTTGCTTTCTCTGTAGGAGTGTGTGAGATGTTGAATACCTCCCATATAGCAAAACCAGAGAGTTTGTTCTCTCGAACATGTAGCTACCTATCCAAAGGGAGCTGTTTCAGCCTGGGAGGAGCATGTGGCAGCTCAAATGTGCCTTATTCAGAGGAGCAATCCAAAACTTCTGCCCTGTTAAAAGTCCCACCTCCTGTTCAGAAACACTTCAGCAAAACATAAGTAGCACAGAAGCCTTAGCCTACCCCCCTGCACAGGTCTGGTTTTCACCTTGTTTATCTAAACTTGGTCTTTTCTGGTTTTACATTGAAAAGATGAACAGGAAACAACAGTTTGTGTCTGGATAACATGTCAGGAAGTGACACTTCACTTTGATTTTTCCTTATCATGCAGGACATGCTGCCAATGCCAGAGGATCCAACACAGGGTACTGGCAATTACAACATTGAAGATTTTGCTGACCTGGGCATGTTTCCGCCATTTTCGGAGTAGCTTGCAAAGCAGGAATGGAAGCTCTTCTCCAAGGCCATTTCAAGTGTAATTTTGGCTCTGCTTTTTCTGTGTTGCATTTCTATAGAAGCTACTAAACCAGAAGACGCATTTCTCGTGTTTTGGATAGTGGTGTAGGGCTTGCTCTCTCCTCCTTAGGGTGCGTCAGTGCCAGCAGAGATGCTCCAGCACTTGCTGGTGTTCATTGACAGCTCCTTTATTATTATTTTATTGTCATCTACCTCAGAGATGAAAAACTTTGCTTGATTTAAGGAAAAAAAATCTCTGAGTCTTAAATATTTGAATGTGAATGATACCTAATACTTCCTTTGAATGGTAATTTTTAAATAGATAATGAAGTAACAAAGACTAACAAAGAAAAGGTAAGGTAATTTCGTGTTACAGTGCCTACCGCTCAATTCCAATGCCTTGCTTTAAGCTTAAGTTTGTGGAAGCAGACACAATATTCTGTTTTCTTTTATTCTTGTAGTTTTTAGGTCACTTTGAATGTGAGATTAAGCAACATAATGTAGGCCTGTCTCGCTGAAGATTCAGCTCTGCCTTTTCTAACTTAAACTTGAATGTGTGTACATTTTGGTACTTTATGTATATCTTGTGCTGTATGAAGTGATTTCCTGTACTGGTTTCTTTTGCCTTTACAAAGGGTCCATTCTGGAGTGCACTGAAAAGTTTGCTGATACACATGGAGGATTTAGGTATCATGGGAGTCTCCATCACTTAACATAGGTGTTCTTACTTTTAATTCAGGTGATTCTCTATTCAGAACAAACATTAACTTACATAAGCTATTAGTCTGGTTTTGCACTGAAACGAGGCTTATAACTCTCTGCATTTCTCACTGGTTGCTTTAATTTCTATTGTTCTTGCTTTCCCAAAAATACTGCCTCGTAAAAAATGACTGTAAAGACGTTGAGATTGCATTTTCTATATTTGGTGCATTTCCTTTCTGTGAAGTACTTTTCTATACTGAGAAACCTCACATTTTAACAGTGCAAGGTGGTGGCCTATTACTAGGAAATCATTAGCTGCCAGCAGTGAGATGGTTTTGTAGTGTATAATTTTTTTAGAGTGAGTTAGTAATAGATATCAGTTGGACTATTGTCCACTGCGTACACAGTGATAACTTGAATTTTTGCTTGGATTCCCAAGCAATCCCTTCTGTTTAACCCTGTTAATCCTATTCTGTTAAATATGGGATTTTCAGCTTACCAAGTATGTTGAGGACTCTTGAGTATTCTGAATGCTGTATGCTTTTCTGCAGGGGTAGGTTAATCACCTTCTTCTTGGATGAGTCACCCACCATATGTCTTCATCAGAAATGAGGTAGAAAGTTTTTTATTCAGTATTTCACATGCATGGTTACAGAGGTTGGGTTCTAAGGTCAGCATTTTTATCCAGATCATTTCTTCTGGGATGGGAGGAGAAGGAATTGTTCACAATGGAACCCGGAGTTCCCACATGCAGGCTGTTCATAAACTTTGAGGTTGGACAGTGGCAGCCAGCCTTTGCAGAGGAGGAAGGAGAGAGCTGCCCTCCACCTTTGCATATTCAGGGACCATCACAGACCTTGGCATAGCCCCCATTTAGGAAGTCTCAATGTCCACAGCAATTCTTAGACCTCACAGCACTAGGATCTCCCATCTCATAGCTCCTCTTGAATTCTGGGGTGCCTCCAAGGGGAAGCACTGTGCATATCACGCAGTCCATCCTGTCAGGATTATGTCTTGGAAAGCAGGCAGGCCCCTGTCCCATAGTCTGCTCTGCTCACACAGGTTTCATGCTGGCAAGCAATGCAGGTGGCTGGGATGCAGCAAATATGACCCAGGGACATGGCTTTAACAGCCGTATCATGATAGTCCCATCTGGCTTTGCTTTCCTGACCTTCTCTGAGAAGAGCATGTAGTTTTCAGTATCCAGGAAGAGTCCTTCCTACTGTTTCTTTTGCTAAATCTTTGACCGATCTCTTACCCTGTGAGCTGAGGCTAGGGATTCTTTATGTCTCCAGATGCAGTACTGGAGAGGCCTCAGATCTCCTGGTCTGTACTTGCCTCACCAGAACCACAGAGAACAAACAAAAATCCATCTATCTCTTCTCTGCCAGAGATTGGGAAAATATCTTAGGTGAGCAAGCCATGCACTATTCTTAAATCCATGCATGTTTATTCTCTTGGAGCCTTCTCCCTTTCACATTCACGATGAATGACTGCTCACTGAATGAGATGGGCAAAGCTCTGCTATCCCAGAATGAAATTCATTGACCTCTGTAAATGGTACCTAGATGCTGCACTAGCTGAGCAAGGTGGTCAGCATCTGTACAATGCAGCATGCTTTTGAAAGAGGCTGATTGCCAGGGAGAAAGCAGTAGAGGAGCAGTTTGTATCTCTGCACAGAAGATGCTTGACATGATGTAAATGTCACTTCTTCTAAAATGTTTAAAAATATTTCTATATAAAGTGAAAAATTATTTGAAAAAAATGCTGCCCCTCTCTTTTATCCAACAAACTGCTGTAAGTGTAGTTATAATATACTTTGTTCCTGAATTCAATCTAAAAATAAGGTTTTTAAAGTAATTTTCTGTATCTAGCATCAGCAATGCTGTCTTCCTCAGCGTGTCATGGTTTTTGTACTACTGTAGAAGGCTTCTTATGTACAGCAGTTGGTTGTGCAGTTAGAAGTGCACTGTTAGAATTTCAAGCACATCTCTTTTTTGTTTTTGTTTTTTTAAATACAGTATTAGTTTTCTAAAGCCAATACACCTGAGGCATCAGAGCACAGACTGCTGCTCACCTTGTAGACCACTCCTGCCTTTCTGGTTGGGAAAGCAGATGGCTACTCTGTTAAGGTGCAGTCCAGATAGTGCCAGGTTTGGGTTTTTCCCTCTGAGCCATTATCATCTGCCACCCAAGCTAGTGCTTTCTTCTTTGCATTTCCACCTTCCTTGCCTTCTCTCCCATTCCCAGCCATCCCATCTCCGCAGCGCTTTCCCATGCCCAAATGGGAGGTGTTGTGGTGCCATTCCCGAGCCAGCAAGAAGGGAGCACTTAACGAGCTTCAGGAGTTTGGCAGTTTTGTGCTTCTGACTGAGCAAATGAGCAAGTTCAGCGTTTGCTACTGCTGCTGGGCAGCCCGCGCTGCCCTCACCGTGTGCTGCTGTCGTGTCAGTGGCTTGCTCCTCTGAAACAGCCTCATCCCGGGTTTTGTGGCCAAAAAAAGCTGTGTAGCGTTGGCTGTGCTGTATCTTTTTATCATGTGTTTGGTTAGTGAAGCAACTTATTTATGCTATAGCTGAAGTTATAAAGCGCATTTGGAATGCTAACGTTCTTATCACGTGCCGTTGGTGTAGCTTTGCTGACACTGTGGCTGCCAGTTTCCAGAATTGCACAGGTGGTGGACTTCTTGTTTCTTTTGCATTTTTTAAGCTGGATATAAAGCTGTCATTCCTGATCGAGCTGTGTTGCAAACATGGTGTTTCCTGACACTGAATCTTTTGGGTTTTAAGCTGGTGAAGCAAGAAACTGCAAATAGTAATGGTCTGGGTGAGTTATTTCAAGGTGCCACAGGCATGTAGACTGAGAAGATTTTAGATACTAAAATACTTACATTAGTTTATTCAGACAAGCAATCCTGTTTAACAAGAGGGACTCCATCACATTGCGTGTTACAAGTGCTACTGGCAGTACTTATGGTGATGCTTTAACCAGATAGTTCCATTTGTAGCTTTGTTGCCTTTTTTGTTGTTGTTTTGAAGTACGGTATGAAACTGTAAATACTTCTTGCAGTACTGCCTTTTTAACTCTTAATTACTTTGGGCACAGTGTTAAATAGTGTTGGATTTACCCAATTGCTATGACATATATTTTTATACATAGATGTACTCTTTCTTCGAGAATAATACAGCCATTTTGTCATTAATGCCTTATCAGTGTCATACTGCTGTTGCTCTTTGTTTGCAAGGTATCAAGTGGACTAATTCCTACTTCAGATATTTTCTTGGCAGTGCTCAAGTTTGGCTTCGGGTGATTTTTTTTGCCAGAGTCCCATTTTTCACAGTTGTTGACTGTGAGAAGAGGAGAATGTGGACTTGGTTTTGTTTCTGTTAAAAGAGCAAAGAAAAGGTTATGGCATCTAATTGTATTTAGAAGGTCAGTCTTTTCCTACTCTAAACCGGAGTGCATTTCATGGAACTGATGACTGCGGGCATTGATTACTTTGTGTAGATTAATGGTCTTTAAAAATAAAAAAGAAAACAGAGAAAAGAAAAAAAAAAAAAGAAAAATAAAACAACTCCAAAAATGGGCTTCTGTCATTGTTAGGCACTTGGTTACGTATCTGTTTAAACTCTTCATATTGATGTGAAATTGTGCTGTGGATAAAGTGTATTTTGTACTTCTGAATGTTCTATATTTATGACTAACAAGTACAGAATCAGTTGTGTGTATGTATAACTAATAACTGCCTTTTTAAATTTCATTAAAATAAAGATGTCATGAGGTGTTGTTAATCCCTGTCTTTCTGTAAATAAGTAAGATACGCTGTTGGGAACGATCAGGTAGGAAATAACCCTGAATTTTAAGATTCATGCCAAATATCAGAAGATTAAGCATTGATCTTTGTCTTTGAAATCTCTTCCTATGCTGTGTGCTCATGGACGGGAAGTTCCCCTTTTATCTGTCGTGTGCAAAGGCCGTGCAGAGGGAATGGGAGATCTCAGCTTTTAAAAGACGTTCCAGAAGAACATCATCAACAGCCCTGTTCTGCTGATGACATGGGGGTGTGTGAATTGGTGTCTGTATTGTGGAGGGTTTCATTAGGGCACAGTTGGTTTACAGTTAATTCAGAGGCTGTGGCAATTTTATTCACTTGCTGGGGTGGTAACGCAGTGGTTTCCTTATCCACCGTTAGGTCTCATTGTTCAAAGTTTAAAAATACTTGTATCCTTCCCACAAACATTCTGGTGACCTTTTCAGACTTTCTTTGAAAGTACATTTGCCTTTCACTGTGGTGCTTCATTGTTTAACGGTGTGTTTCTTTGTCGACTTGACAGTTTGTAAGCGGGATTTACCTTGCTGATAAATCCCAAAAGCTGATGACTGAACCATGGCAGGAACTGAAGATGCTGTGCTCTGAGGCCTGCATTCCTGGTGCACGGTAGGTGGTGTTTTCACAGCTCTGACTCCCATTTCCAAGGCTCTGCCTGTGGAGAACAGAGATGGGCTCTGCTGGGAGCTGATGGTCAAAGCAGGACTCTGGGATGTGCTTAATCCAGTGCAGCCACCAGCCCCATCTGCTCTGTTGAGCTCTGCTCACCAAGTGCTCATACCAAAGAGACAAGTTGGTCAATGAAAATGTTCCATTCTTGCTGTTCACCTGTGAAAATTGGGTTTTCAACAGTGATGTTCTTTTGGCATTTCCCCAGATGCTTGCGAACCTCTTTGTTGAATGGGCATGTGCCAGACCATGAACCTCCTTTGGAAATGCAGCATGCCTTCAGTGTGGTGGCTGCTCGGTGCTTTTTTGGTGCATTTTAATAGGCTCTTAGTTAATGTTGAAGGACATTATCCAAACAGAAGGGCATACGCAGGACGGGTGTTGTACCAGTGACAAGCAGAGTATGGAGGGGTTGGGCTGTGTTTAGGGTTGGGCTGGCTTAGGATCCCTCCTTTCAGATTTATCGTCATTAACCTGTGATCCCATGTGCCAAGTGTACTTCTGGGCACCACGGTGACAACTGGCTGTGGAAGTGCTGGGAACTATTAAATTTGGTGTGGAATCTGTATTTGGAGATACTGGATATGAAATGGAGCCAAATGTCCAGTGACAAATAGTCACTGGAGCTTGGTGTGGCAGGACGCCATGGTAGAAAAACACACAAAGGCTGGTACACAGAAAAGAAATGCAGTTGAGGTTCACTCTATCCCTACACTTAGCATCTTTGGCTCTGCAAACTGGCACAACTGACTCATAACAACAGCTCAAGTCTTCATTGTGATGATAGAACTATATTTTTCTTAATTTTTCCATGGGAGCTAATTCTTTGCCACATTTCCATCAATATACCATCATAGTTCAGGAAGTATTACTCATTGAATTTTCCCAGTTTCTCTCCAAGCTGGATGTAGCAGGGACAGATGCAGGATGAATTCTTCCATCCTTTTTTACCAAGTTTCAGCATATTCCTGGTTGGAGATACTTGGCAGCATCTTTCTTCAAACTTTGGTCTGTCCCACGTAAAATCAAACCGAATCACTTGAACTGTATTAATGGATTTGGGATCAGATCCAGAGGTTGCTAGGGCATCTTCTCATTAGCTCTGGAAAAAATTATCTTCTAATTATAGACTGGCACTAAATACAAATATACAAAATGTGCCATTCGGGACCCAATTCTAAAAGATGTCAACCCAAGACTTACACATGGAAGATGCAGCAGTGCTGAAATGCAATTACCATGACTTTTGCAGGCAAAAACATAGCAGCTGTACACACATTGCTGTGATTACAAATATGCAGGCACAACTCAGGGACAGAAGAAGGCCCCAGCTGCAGCTTGGAAACCTGCCCCAGTGCACTCACCCTGGTAAAGAAGACTTAAATCCCCCAATGCTTCAGTGCTGCTGCCTCTTATAAATAGCAAGTTCCTCTTCTTGGCTAAGAACTGAGGTTTTAAATACTTGCAGTGTTTTTAAAAACAAGAGGACTTGAAGCATAGAAGCAGTGCACGGTTGAACTGCTTTGGTGCACCCTGTCATCCCAAACATGTTTTGGGTGGCTTGCAGAGCCCTCCCCAGTTACTGCCCATCCCTCGTTGCTGTGGCTAATGACCCTTCCCTTGGAGCCCAAAGCAGTTCTGTGTGTGGCCCTGGCGGGAGGCAGCTTCAATCTGCAAAACAAAATCACAGTATGGTTATTTTCCATTTAATGCCGGAATTGCTGCTCAGATAGACCCATTGTCACTGAGGAGCAAGGATTTTGAAGGCCTAAGTTGCTGCTTGCTTTGCAGTTTTGAGACCTCCACTTTGCTAAATAAACATACAAGAGAAATTGCTGCCCTGGCACCCATACACACAACCCACACTGTCTTCAGTGTATGTAGCTGGAGGTGAAGGCTGGGTCATAATCCTTTCCACGTAACAAAGAAATCCGTACTATGGGATTTGTCTCAAAAACAGCCCTCCTCTCCTTGGGTTTCCTTTGTGTCCAGGGCCAAATCTCTGTGAAGGCCCATGATGAGGGATACCAAAACATGAATCAGAGGAGACATAAATGCTGTGGGATTCCTTCCTTCATGTAAATCACAAACAAACGTCATGAATTTTTTTGTGGTTTGAGTAATTCTGAGCTAAAGACATCAGGAGGCCATGCTGTACAGTGCCAGTGACTGAAGAATGGAATTATTGTTCATTTTAGAATGGCACTCTCAATGGGGATGTCACGTCCTCCCCTCCATCACCTGCTCCAGCCATCAGGAGAGCACAAAGTGCTCTGGGTGAGAATTTAGGGCTGCTTGAGGTAGTCAGTATTGGTCGCTGGGTATGAGGGAAAGATGCAGTGGGAACCATTAGTGAGCATGGAGCATCCCCCCTTCCAAACAGGAACCTATAAAAAACAGCTCCTGACCCCACTCACTTTGTCCTCTTGGCACCAGCTCACAGGGATGCAGGAATGGACTCACAGTCCTCCCTGTACTTCCTGTTCCCCCTGCACTCTCCAGTATGTGACTGCTCACACCCTGAGCTCTGGCAAAGCTCCCATTCCAAAACAACATATGCTATAGTGAAAGAAAATCTGGGTTTGGACATCAATTTTACACAGCTTCATGGCCTCTTCCTTTAATACCAAGCACATGTGTCATCGTGGTTGTCTTGTGCAGTCAGGAAGAGTTCTTGCCTGATGATTTATTCAGTGATGTAGGAAGGGATCTTCGTCATTGTACCCATGAAGGTCAAACACTGAATGTTTACACCTATCCTGGTATAGTGTGGAAAAATGTCTTCATTTTATGCTGTGCAACCCTGAAACCAGACAGTTACAGCTTTATGAAGAATTTGCAGAACTGATACCTTCTAAACTTGAAGTGCTTCTCTTTCCCATTGTCTTCCCAAAAAAATTTATTTGCTGGAGTTCAGGCAAAAAAGGTATTATTGAAATCTGTGAAATTCCTAAGAAATTATTTAGTTCTTGAGAAACTATAGTGTTGTGAACTTCCTTTAAGCCATATTGATGCCACTACTGCACAGAGATGTTTAATCTAGAGGACTTCTGAATTGGAGTTTATTTAGATTCTTAACATATTTTTTGTGACCTCCATGATTTAAGGTCAGAGACCTCAGCAGGGAGTCTGTGCAAGTTGTCACTTTAATCATTTTAGTTCTAAAGCTTCATCAAAGTTATGCAAATTGACCTAGATTTTCAGACCCTGCTGAGAGAGTGGTGTTCTGCACTAACCTGCGAGGGTTGACCTGGATACATCATCTGGTAATGAAATACCTAAGCAAACTCACTGAAGTAAGTGTCAATTAGATTAATAAGGCTACTAAAAGACAAACCCCCTAATTCCCTAAGTGGTAGTATTGCATATTTATAGATCGCTGTAGATGCCGATAACACTTCATGGCAGACCGTGCACCCACCCCAAGCTTAGGCAGCAGATATCCTCTGTCAGGTCTGTAAAATCCCCATTTATCCCTTTGCACCCATGTTCATAAGGTGTCACTTATGAAACATAAGGCACTTTTACACGACTGTTTTGAAACCAGCCCAAAACTTCAGCATTGAAAAGAGAACTTTATTAGCAGGGGTGGGAATATCCCATAACACAGTCCTCTTTGCTGTTGGGTTTGTGCTTGTTCTCCCATCAGGAGTATGTTTCACAGTCATTTTAAACAGTCAAGCTGAGCTTCCAGCAACAAGTCCATTAATAACTCCTGCTTCCAGGAGGTTCTAATATTGGGTTAAAAGATACCCTGAAGACTCAAATTCCTTTGCTGTTAAGGTCTGCCATCCAGAAGAGAAAATATCTGTTTCTTTTGGCTGTTCCTCATGAAGAGAATACATTCCATTTTAAAAATCTTTCCCCATCACCTATGAAAATGAGTTAAAAACCTGTAGTTTCCTCAAATGTGTCCAGAAATGCTGCTAAGATGGTTGCCACCTTCCTCTGTTCCTCACCGGCCTCAGAGCTTAGCAGTAATGGAGCAAGTGGTCTGATTCCTGAACCTTGGATTGCAGTGGGGCTTTGCAGCCACAGCCTGTTGCTCACAAGGTTCAGTTTGGACATTTGGGAAAACTTCTTCACTCAGAGAGCTTGTGCAGCACTGGAACAGGCTGCCAGTGGGGTCTTGCTGTCTCCATCCTTGTCTGGACAGAGCCTTGGTTGACCAGGTATGAAGCTGG
>JAVHNF010066430.1:8978-27815 GCA_034783455.1 Micropsitta finschii | reverse complement strand
TGGAGTCCCGCCCCTTATCCCGAATCCCTGCCCATTTCCACGCCTTTAACCACCCCCCCGCGTTGTATAACACCCGGAGGACCGCGTGGCTGTCAGGTAAGGACAGGGAAGGGCAGGGTAGGGTATTAGCATCCCCCGGGCTTATGGACCTGGATGGGTAAGGCACCAGGAGCTCAGTACGGTCCCGTTTCCCTTCTCAGCTGCTGCACGGAACCACGCTGCTCTCGCTGGCGGCCCGGATAGCCCTAAGGATGCGGCCGCGGCAACGGAAGCGAAAGGCCTCAGCCCCGGAGGAGGCTCCACGCGTGTCTCAGAGGAGGACGGATGAAGAGGAGGAGCTGCAGGAAGCCCGGCAGAGGGAGGTCCCCTCTGTGCGAGAGTTCAGGTTCAACAAAAAGCGGGTGCGCCTCATCTCGCAGGGCTCGGATCTGAAGGATGATGGTCGGTGCATCCTCTACTGGATGTCCCGGGACCAGCGGCTGCAAGGTGTGAATCAGCTGATGGAGGAGGCTGGGAAGTGGAGCTCCCATGGGTGGCAAAATCCACAGTCCCTTCCCACAGTAGGGCCTTGGAGCTGGTGCCCCCTCTGCAGGGGACACTGGTGGCATTCCTCTTGTGAAACCCCATCTCCATTCCCTCAGTAAAGCATCCTCCTTGACACTGCCCCATGTGCTTTCTCCCCAGATAACTGGGCTTTCCTCTATGCCCAGCGCCTGGCCCTCAAACAGGAGCTGCCTCTGTGTGTCTGCTTCTGCCTGGTGCCCAAATTCCTGGAGGCCACCATCCGCCACTATGGTTTTATGCTAAGGGGTCTGCAAGAGGTGGCCAAGGTATGGCTGCTGCAGGGATGTCCATGCTGAGTGGGACAGGGCGCCTGGGGGAGAGGGGAGGAAGACTCATCCCTTCAGTGGATGGTCATGGGATGTGGTCTGCAGGTGTGTGAACCATCCCGTAGCCTTTTCCCCATCACTGTAGGAGTGCGCAGAGCTGAACATTGCCTTCCACTTGCTGCGGGGCTACGCCAAGGATGTGCTGCCTGCGTTTGTGGTGGAGCATGGTGTTGGTGGGCTAGTGACAGACTTCAGTCCCCTCCGCCTCCCTTGGCAGTGGGTGCAGGATGTCAGGGAGCGGTTGCCGGAGGATGTGCCATTTGCACAGGTGGGTGCCTGCACTCTGCAAGGGGAAAACTGACTGGAGAAATGTGGGAGAAACTTGTCTCCTGCATTCCGTGCCTGCAGAGGTGAACTGGAGTGACCTGAGCAGGGAGTGTGTGTGTCATGTCTTTGGGACCATTTGCTTCTGCTCACACCTTCCTCCATGGCTTTGCTTTCCAGGTTGATGCTCACAACATCGTGCCCTGCTGGGTTGCTTCCCCCAAACAGGAGTACAGTGCCTATACCATCCGGAGAAAGATCCAGGCTCAGCTCCCTGAGTTCCTCACGGAGTTCCCCTCTGTTGTTCGTCACCCATATTCCCCCTCCTGCCCAGCAGAGGTACCAGCAGCAGACACTTCCGTACTCAAGGCCAGTCCTAGAGGGTTTTACAGCTGCTTTGTGATCCTGGGAGAGGATGGCAGGGAATGGGGACAGTGACCTGCCTGAAGTGTGCAGGTGGTGTGGAGATGGCAGTGCCCTTGGGGAGGCTGGTTCACATCTCATTCATTCAGGGAAGGTCTAGTTAAGAGGAGAAGGCTGGCATGAGCTTGAGACTTGCTGGCTGAGGAAACCCAGGGGACATAACACTCAGGGCAGCCCTGGCTGAAGAGCATCTGTAAATGCACTCATGCTGCTTGGTCACCACCCAGCCCATTGCTTGGGAGGCCTGTTATTCCAGCTTGGAGGTGGACCGTACAGTGAAGGAGGTGGAGTGGGCGACCCCCGGGACGGCTGCGGGGCTGGCTGTGCTGCAGTCCTTCATCAGAAAGCGACTGAAATACTTCGGCTCCCACCGGAATGACCCCAACAAGGCGGCACTCAGCAACCTGTCTCCATGGTTCCACTTTGGTGAGTGTCCCAGGCTTTGCAGTCGGCAGCATGGCTGAGCACGGTGGCTGGGACCGGCAGCCTGACCTCCTCCCTCCCCACGTCCCCAGGCCAGGTTTCCACCCAGCGAGCCATCCTGGAGGTGCAGAAGCACCAGCACAAGTACAAGGAGTCAGTAGACATGTTTGTGGAGGAGGCTGTGGTGCGGCGAGAGCTGGCTGAGAACTTTTGCTACTACAATGAGAACTATGACAGCGTGAAAGGTAGCTTTCTGGTTTGGGTGGGCAGCACTGGGGCCGGGCTGGTACCCAATGGCCACCCCAATTTGGCAATCCCGAGACTGACTTGGAGAGGGGCTGTGAGGGCACCAATATGCTGTCATTCAGTCCTTCTGGAGGCAGGACAGGAGCTGGTAGACACCCTTTTCAAGGTTGATGTCCCCTGGGCATAGTGCTTTTCAGTAGCTCAATTCTCCTTCTTTTCCCCAGGGCCCTGCAGGAGCTGGCTGCTCATCATTGCTCCTCATCTCTCTTGCTCACAGGTGCCTATCCATGGGCACAAACCACCCTGAAGCTCCATGCCAAAGATGAGAGGCCTTTTCTCTACAAGCTGCAGGAGTTGGAGCAGGGGACCACACATGACCCGCTCTGGAACGCTGCCCAGGTACTGCCCCACATCTCCCTCACAAAATGCTGAGTCTTTTCCTGAGGGGCAGAGGCGAGGTGGCACAGACTGACCTGTCCATCTGTCCCTTTCCCCTCAGCTCCAAATGGTCCGGGAAGGCAAGATGCACGGCTTCCTGCGGAGGTACTGGGCCAAGAAGATCCTGGAATGGACCCGCTCCCCCGAGGAGGCCCTGCAGTTTGCCATTTACCTCAATGACCGCTATGAGCTGGATGGGAGAGACCCCAACGGCTATGTAGGCAAGCGGCAGGATGGGGGCACAGGGCGGGGGGGGGTCTTATCTCTGATGGCCAGGGGCTGTGGCAGGGGGAAGGCTCTCTGCAGGCTACCCAGGCCATCCTGCTTTGCACCCACATCTCATTGCCCTTTAGATGCCTCCAAGCAGGGGCAATGCTGACGCTCTGTCCCCACACCCTGCAGGCTGCCTCTGGTCCATCTGCGGCGTACATGACCACGGCTGGACAGAGCGCGCCGTCTTCGGGAAGATCCGCTACATGAACTATGCCGGCTGCAAGCGCAAGTTCGACGTGGGGCAGTTCGAGCGTCGCTATGCCCCCTGCACGCTCTCCCAGTGACAGGCACAGCAGCCTCCAGACTGCTTGTGCCCCTCTGCACTGGGGGCACATGTGCCAGTGCCAAGGTATGAGCTCACACCTTACGATGTAGCTGGGGATCACCATGAATGCTGTTGGAAGGCTCACGGTGATGGTGGCAAGTCCCGGGGTTTCACAGGTCTCTCACCCCCTGCTGGAGCTGCTGGAGCCCCATGGGGCTCTCCAGGGCCCTCCTGCTGCCATATCCTCAGTGTGCCTGTGCCTGCCCAAAACCTCTTCTACAACCACTGTGCTCAGGCATGAGCCCAAGTCGCTGTTGCTACTCACAGCTTAGATTTAGGCTGAGCAGGGCTTTGCTGGGGAAAATCTCCTAGGAAGTGGCTCCTCCTGGTGTGCTGCGAGGCAGGGAAGCCTTGCTTTGCTCCACGGAGAGCCAGCGCTGTGCTTGCACAAGCATTGGTCAACAGTTGTTTTAAAGTTTACAGTTTGTATCTATCTCCTGTGTCTGTGGTGTTTTTGTGGTGATGCACAACACTGCTGCAAGGGGCAGAGATCCAGCAAGGATGGGACAGCCAAGGCCATGCCCTTGGGCTCCAATGCCAGCAGCAAAGGCAGACCCAGGGAGGGACAGACCGTACAGGGATCCCCTTACTCAGTGTTTTGTACTTCCTGCCCTGAGTCCAGTGGGCAGTTTGCAAGGGGAGGCCACAAACCACATGGATTAGTCCCAGTGACATCTGGCAACGCATCACCAGTTGCACAAGTTGTCCCCCCCCACTGCCCTCTGCCCACTCCCTCCCTACCCCAGGGGCCAACAGGCACTGCAGCACTGACCCCAAGGGCAATACACACTGCTACAACAGCTGAACTGATGCCACAACACAACCAGGCCCCTCATTAACTTAGTTTATTAGGGATGGCATTTTCGTTGCCTCTTTGTGCAACAGTCCCATGGGGAGGGCTCCAGGTAATGGCCAGAGCATTCCCTTGCTCTCTCTTACAAAGAGCTCACTGCCTTGGCCAGTTCCAGTGTTCCTTGTAATGGTGAGTGCTTGGCATAATCCTGGCCTGGAGCCCTCCATTGAGTTTTCAAGTCCCACTGCTTCCAAAGTCCACAGTGGAGAGTGGAAACCACAAATAATCCAAAATCCCTTCCCTCTTCTTTAAATGTACTCAGTGCTTCTAGAACGGGATGTGGGCAGCTTTTCCGCTGCTGTCCCATGACATTAAAGTGCTTTAAGCAAAACAGGCTGGATGGAGGTGTACTGCTGAGCCAGCTCCAGGGAAGGGGGTGCCAACTCTGGGCAGCAGTGTGAGGGCTTGGCTTGCTGTTGAGGACAGACAGGACAGAGGTGGACCAGCATCTGGCAGCCCCATGGCTTGCAGAGACAGTGAGCAGGACAGCAGTGGCTTCCCTAGCAAAAAACAGAGCAGAAGCAAGGCAGGAGGCAGCAAATACTCCAGGGAGTGCATGGGGAGCTGAACCCCCTTTCCCAGCCAGACCTGGTTTTGCCAGGATGCTGTGAGCCGGGGAGACATGCTGCTGTGCAGCAACACTCACAGCCACCCTCCTTCACCCAGTCCTGCATCCACATCTCCTTGTCTCAGCCTCCCTCCCTGTCCCTGCCACCCCTGCAGTGACAGACCACGAGGGGTCACATCCCAGCCTCAAGCCAGTGCTTGTGCTGCAAAAGCCATTGCCTCTAGATGCCTTCTGCCAGTGTACTGCTCCGCAGTTCTTCAACACCCTTCTTGCACATACACAGGCCACAAAATCCTTCTGAGCACGCCATGTCCCACCCATGCCAAGGTGATGCTGGACACTCACCTGTGCCATGTAAAGCATCCCCCTGCAATGCCGGCACCTCCTCAGCTGACTGCTAGCCCCAGAGCATCTTGTATGGCTGGGTACAACCCTGCAGAGCTGTTGGTCGTGGCAGGCAGCCCTGCATCAGCAAGGGACCAGCCCTTTGAAGCACCTCAGTGTCAAACCCTCTCCCCTGTGCACCCCTGATTGCAAGCAGGCTGCCTGGCCACCCAACTGCAGAGCACCTGGGAAGCCTCGAGGCTTTGCCTTGCTCAGGGACACCTCTCCCGATGGAACAGAAGATGTGCTGGGAGAGGGGACTCCTGGCAAACAACAGCCCCCTCCAGGGGTGAGGAACCAGGCGCAGGACAGGCTTGGAAGTTTTATACCGGTGAGTCCCAAGCAGATTGCATGTCTCCTAAAGGGGCATTTCAAGCAGCACCTCCCTGGGGGTAACACACAGTTAAAAATACAAACAACCACATTAAAAAATAAAACCAAATCCAGCAGATTAAAAACCAAAAACCCAACCTAAAAGAATAAACTGAGACAGGGGCCCAGGGGATGTGGCTGGAGGGCTGAGCCTTCACTCGCATCCCAACAGAAGGCAGCTGCATGCAAGGCAGGTCCTGGTGCCACCGGTGAGGCCCCATATCACCCTTAGAAAAGGACGTGCCCCCCAGGAGGACAGGCAGGCAGAATGAGGAAGTGGGGCTTACTGCATTCGCCAGCCATGAGCATCTGCCTCTACGAAAACCTGGCAGCACCAGTGCCCTTGTACAGCTTCTCCAGGGGCAATGCCCCTCTACAGCACAGGCTGCATGCGGAGGGCAGGGAAAGCAGCTCAGCACAGATAGCACAAACAGGCAAGAGGAATCTGGCATTTTCACCACTGCCACATCCTCCGCTCTGATCCTGGAGTGAGAGCAACTGCTCTCTGGCAGTGCTGCAAGCCAGATTTGAGGCAGAGAGCTGTTATATGTACATCAACCCCGAATCCCCACTGTCCCTACATAAACACAATCCCCAGCAGCAAGATACAGGATCAGAGGACTTGGAGAGCTGATTCCCACCTCCAAGGAGCAGATGTGGCCACAGATTCCTAATACAGAGCTGATGAGCAGAAAGTGCTGATCCCCCAGGGACCCTGTTGGGGAGCAGGGCACAGAGACTGGCAGCACAGCCCTGCCTGGTCCAGAATGAATAACTGCTCAGAAAAGGCCTCTGTTCTGCCTGCAGCACAGGCATGAGCAGTTGAACTTCTCCAGATAAACCTGTGAGCAGAACCTGGAGCAGACCTGGATAATGGAAGATGTCCCTTCCCCAGCCCAGCACTACTGCATGGGAGGAAAACAGATCCCTTCAAGACAGCTCTCCAGCCTCCGACAGTCCTCATCGCCAGTCTGTATGGCTCAGTCCCTGGTCATGAAGGCCATGCACATAAACCCACGTTCTGCTCCTCTGCTGCAACATTCATGTGGCTGCCACCACCTCCGACTGCTCCAGCTCCTCTTCATAGTCCGAGATGTAGGACTCCATGCTCTGCTTGGCCAGCAGCTCTCTCCGGGCCTGAAGCCGCTCACAGCGGGGACAGCGGGTGGATTTGAAGCAGGATTTGTGGTAGCAGGCTTTGCACTCTGCAAGGGAAGCATGACTGAGAGCTGGCGGAGGATGACACAGACTGCCTGACACTTGGCACCCCCAGAGAGGGATGCTCCAGACTTGTCCAGGAGGACTTTTCAAACCAAAGCCATGGCAGAACTAGCACAAGAAGCAGAGGTCCAGCACTGCTCTGGAAGCAGCAAGAAGACAGGCTGCAGGGCCCCTGAACTGGCTTGTGAAGCCTTTGGGAGCACAGGCAGGAGGCTGCCTCCTCCACACAAGGTCCTTCCCCAGAATTTCATGATTCTCCAAGGAAACAGTAACTGCCCCAAGGTTTCTCTGGCACTGTGTCTGCATGTTGTCAGGAGTCGTTTCAAGCCAGTTCAGAGGTTGGTTCCAAGCTGCAGCAACAAGCTCTGCTTGGGCACTAATACTGGGCATTATCAAGGATTACACCTGAAGGGACCTGTGGATTTCCTGGCAGGCAGGAAGTGCACAGAGACAAAGCCTTCAGGCTTTCTCTGCTCTACAAGGTCAGCTCCAGTCATCCAAGCAAGGGCAGGAGAGCTGTGTGCAGGCACAGCGCGTCCCACAACCACAGCAGAAGGAAAGCCAAGGGACCTGCTTGCTGCAGTCACAACCCGAATGCACGCTGCCGCCTGGGTAGGGAGCACACAACGTGGTCAGGAAGGGACCTACACGGTCCACCACACCAGCAGCTCTGGCCAGACATCGTTATAATGCTGATCTACTGCTGTGATAACGTGGTGCAGAGACACAGGCCATGCACAGAGGCAAGGGGTCTGTCCCTTCCCTGTTTCTCCCCACCATCTCACCTTCACATGTGCTGCACTTGTTGAGCTCAAAAGGAAAGATGATGTCACTCTCATTCTGGCAGAACTCACAGATGAAACCTTTGGCTTGGCACAGCTGGAAGGAGAAAAGATGAGGAAAAAGCAGCTGAATGCTCTTCATCTCCCTGGCAAGCAGGGCAGGAGGTAGAGCAGACCCAGACAGGAGGACATGGTGCCCTGCTCTAAGCATGCAGGACAGCCCTTCCCCAGCATGGAGCACAGCAAGACAGAATCAACATGTGTTAGGGGTGGGGGGAGCCAAAATGGAGAAACAAACATCCTGTACATGACTCAGTAGGAACTCTATGGAGCAGTAAGGAACAGTTAGCATTGAATCAGTAATTTGGTGGCTGTCCTGCACATCAAAGGCCTCCCCATCAGTTATCTTTGCAGCAAGGTGCTCCCAAGGGTGCTCCTGAGGGTGCAGAGCCATGCAGGAGGAAGGAGAGGGAGGCCTTACCATGCACTTCTCAACGTGCAGACTGCCTGCCTTCAGGAGCTCAGTCAGGCGAGGCACCAGCTCCCCTTTCTTTGTGGCACTGAGGTCACTGAGTGAGTACAGGTGTAAATCCTCTGTTAAGTGGCCAGGCACCGTATCAAAGGAGTCAAGGATGCTGCAAGGACAGAGAAACCAGAACTCAGAGCAAAGAAGATCCATTAAAGCTCCTCTACACTGCTTCTGCTTTCTTCCCCGCTCCCCTCCCTTCTCCCCCCATTGCTCATTGCACAGACTGCACAATCCCCAGTGAAAATTGTTATGGGACAGAAACAGAACAGCAAAACAGCTTCATCTCACAGCCTGGGACTCACTCTTTAGCTAGCCGGCATGTCTTAAACATGTTCTTCATGTGGAAAAGCTGTATTCGCAGCAGCTGGAGAGAAAGGGGAGACACAAGAATCAGTAAACAGAGTACAGTCCTTGGCCAAGCAGGTCTGCCCCATTTCCTGTGCTGGTGAAACGACCACTGCTCCTCAGCTGCTGCTCTCCTGCTACCAAAGTGTTTACATCACACAGGACAAAGTGAGCACAACAACCATCACATGCTCCAGGAGATAAACTGAAGCCCAGCTGGACGCCAGGCAGAAATTCCTTTTGAAACTCCTCTGTTAATGGGCAAAGAACAAGAGGTGAATGGAAATCCATGGTGCTGAGGTTTTAAGCCTCAAAACATGAAATATCTGCTTCTCCTCAGCTTCCTTGGAACAGAGTTTACAATGAGCAGACACTCACCTCACCCAAACCCCACTCAGGAAGGTGTGGAAAGGATCTTACCCACACTTGGTTGAGAGACTTCACTTTCCGGTACAGGGTAGGATTGATATCCTGCACATTGAAGAGCGGGTCGCTCCAGATCTTACTCAGTAGGTCCTTTGAGAAGTTGCTCACGTAGTACTTGCTGAAGTCCCACTTGCGCAGGATGCGGCTGGGGATGACCATCTGGGCATTCTCGTGGCAGCACTGGCAGAAATACTTCCCCAGGTACTCACAGTACCGCAGTCGCTTGATGTAATCTGGCCAAACCCAGGCAGACAGGGAGATCAGCTGAGGCACAGGCTCTGCACAACCACATACTGGACTCCCAACATTGCCCAGCATTTCCAACAAGCAAGGAACCGGCTGGCAGCTATAGGAGCCTCAAAGATGACTTTGCCTTAGAAAAGTCAACATCTGAAATGCCCTCCCCAAAGGACAGGCTGGCTACTCTTTGGCTCTACCAGCCCCGTGACCTTCTGAAGAAGGAAGCTTCTCTATGGATGGTGCCCACCAATATGCAGGCAAAGCTAGTAAAACCACCCTATCATTTCCCCAGTGTCCTTGTCCTGAGCTCTGCCACCACACACCCACTGTGTGTCTTCCTGCTTGTTTACAGTATTCCCCATTCCCCAACTACAGCTCATGGTCCCAGCACCCACCAGGATCAGTCCGGATGCCACAGCCTGCACACCGGTAATTCTGCTTGGCTACAGCCACCTTCCTCCTGCCCAGAGACAGAAGACAACATGCATGAGTCCAGCCCTAATGGCACATGGCATCAGAGGATGGGCACTAGCACAGGGGTGGACAGGAGATGGCCACATGCTTTGCCACTCCAGTGTGGACAACAAATCCAAGGGAAAAAGCCCTGTTGTGCCCTCGTGCACACTGAAGGCGCTGACCACTGGCACTGGCTCCATCTCATAGCACCAGCTGCTGGTAGTGATCAACATGGATTTATCAGGCTAAGAACAAGGAAGTCCTGGTGGTCAAGTAGGAAGGAGAGGATAATCAACCTTGGTGTTAATGGAAAAGGGTTGGAAAGGGCAAGACCCTGGAAAGCCATTGGCCACACAGGTCCTTACGTTGGGGCTGGGTGAACATTGAAGATGATCTGTGGTCGTGGAGGGGCCCACTCCAGGTTTCCGCGCACCCGAATCCTCAGCTTGTAGATGTCAGCATGTTCTCCATCATCAGGAGAGATGGGCAGAGAGTCGGGGATAGGTAGGAGCTGGAAGAAGCAGGCAAGATGGTAGATCCCTGCCAGGTACAGCAAAAGCAATGCACCTGGCTGGCTTGCCAGAAACCTCTGGAAAATTGCCAGGCATCGAGCTGCTGCGCCAGCTGAATAGGGGCTGGAGGAGGGATGTCCCCAAGGATGTGAGCACTCTGCTGTTGTAGGCTGTGGTGGCAGAGCCCCACCGAGCTGAACCCCAGAGCCTGGACAAAATCCCTCCTCCAGTTCCACAAAGGGATCACTAGCAAAGCCCCCCAGCAGTAGGCTGAAGCCAGGGATTTGGGGAAGATCAAATACTCACAACCCTACCTTCTGTGGGGCATCATGCTCAGGGACCAGCCACTCCAATTCAGAGGCAGCCGGGAGCTGCATGCCCTCAAACTGCTTCAGCAAGCCCATGGCCACAGCCTCCGCCGAGTTGGAATTGAGGAAGGAATGGGATCTAGACAGTGAAGGGGGTGGTTAGTACAGGGTCTCACAGCTGTGCCCTCATTCAAAGCCCCTGATGCCAGTCCCATCTCAAGCTGAAGATGCTCCCTTCAACTTTGGTACCTGATTTCTGCACTGCTACACAGGCCTGCAATTGAGATATGTTATTGATTTCTGTCTTTGCAGCTGCCCCCCAAGTAAAGCTGACTAATGGCACAACAATTATTTGGAAAGGCAAGTAAAACATATCTTACTTAATAAAACCTGTGCCTGTTTGCAGCAGAAGCTGCAAAGTGAGAGCCAGAACTGCTCTCCCAGTATGAACCTACTCGAAAACCTTCCAGCCACAGACATGGCTTTGTATCTTACCCAGCTAGCAAAGGGGTCCCTGAATCCCATTAGGGTTTTGCTTTCAGAGCATTAACACAGCAGCAGTGCTTAGAACAGGTGGTGATTCCCCTCCCCATAGCGCCCACCTCTCCACCCCAGGACAGTACCAGGAAAGGACTGAGTACTTTAAGTTTAAGCTGCTGCCACACTGCACAGTCTGTGAGCATTGCTGTGTGCCAGCAGTTCCACCTCTGGGTCACAGCACAGCAACAAGGGTTGGAGAGAAGGTATCGGCACCATGTAGTCTATCAGGCTATCCTGGTTGAGAGCGGAGAGGGAGAGGAGGCTCAGAGCCAGCAGCAAGCCAGCAGCCAGTCCAGATGCTCCAGGTTATGCCAGGTCCTCTCCCCAGCCTCTTACCTACCAGGAGGTGTGGGCCTGTCGCCTGACACTGGTCCATACCATACCTGCCTCATGAGTATCCTGATCATCCCAGGTGCTGCTTAGCAAATTTAAGACTAGAGCCTAGTTCCTCACTGCTAAGTAAAAAGAGGGAGAGAGGAAGGGAAGGGGGAAATAAAGGAGGGAGGGACGGAAGAAGGGAGGAAAGGAGGAATGTCCACTCCAGTGCAAAACAGCAGCTGATGAACTTGGAAGAGCAGAGTTGGGCAGGAAAGGGACCTTGGTACCAAGATGTCTTGCTACAAGCCGCAAACGTACATGGACTCTGAGGAGAGAAAGGACTTCCTGCTGGAGTTTGGATTCCTCTTGATGTCTGCATCTGAATCACAAACAGAAAAAGTGGAGCAGATGGGGCAGGGCAGGGGGATACACTCATTTCAAACCACAGCTTCAGCGTAAAATTCATCAAGCTGTTCAAGAGCATGTGAAATAACTACAACATCAACTTCTACCAGTGAGCAGCAAGGGGAGGTGCAGTCTAATCAGTCGCCTGTCAGGAGTTTCAAGGGAAAGACATGGTAAGATGCTGTGAAAACAGTGAGCCTGGGGCTTGGGGGAGTCGAGTGGCTGCTGGCACAGGTCACACCCCAAGTTCCAGCAGTGACATGGCCTGAAACAGTACACACACAGGAGCTAGGAGGGCAGGACAGCAAGGTTAACAAGAAGGTTTAGTAGCTCTCTACACACAGTATAGATGCTGCAGGGGATTAGCAATGGGATGCAGAGGACTTCTCTCTACTTGACTGCAACCTGCAAGATCAGACGGTGGCCATGCAGCTTTTCAGTGGCTGCACAGCCAGGGCTGGTAGCCTCATCCAGCACTCCAGAGACATGTCAGCATCTATGCAGAGAGTGGGCTGGCCCCATGGGTGCCACATGCTCTGCACAGGCCACAGATCCATCTCCCAAGGAGGGGGTGTCCAAGGTAAGATGCAGGAGGACCCTGAGGTCCTGCTCCCTCCATCCCTCCAGCAGCTCCCCAATAGCCCTGGTCTGCCCCACACTCCTCCTCAGTGCCAGCCTCGGGTGCCAGGCAGTACCCAAAGGTACCTTAATCACTCATCCTTTCTTTCACTCTGGCAGGTTAAACCCTAACAGGGAATTTATCTCAGCGGTGGACGGACCTTGGGACAGGAGACTCTTCCAGCAGTACAAGGTAGGCAGAAGCAGGCAGAAACACTGCATCATTGCAGATGGACTCCCAGAAAAGGGAAGAAGGATATGCAAGGGGAAAGTACTATAGGTCAGGCAGTACAGAGACCAATGCCACTACCTTCAGCCCGGTAGGTCTCCTGTTTTGTACCTCTACGGAGCTCTAGCATTAGGGTCTGCAGTGACCCTACCACCCCCAAACACAGGCTCGCAGCTTTCCTACCCCAATGACCCAGTGCCAGTACATGGTCCATCACAGAGTCCATCCGATCCTGGCCAGGCACCAACCACACACACTGTGGCCAAGGGAATCACAGTCTGGCTGACCGAAGAGTGCCACCCCAGAGCCATTGGCTCCCTTAGGAAGAGTGGGGCTGCCCTGGCAGCAAGGGGAGCAAGTTCCACTCCTGCCCATAAATTTACAGACTCACACTAGAGGAGTCCAGCATGGATGCTTGACCCTCCTCATTTGACATCCATTGCTAGAACAGAACAGTAAAGCACCCTAATACTAAGGAATCCACATATCTACATCATGCAAACAGACTTCTAGCTGCACAAAACAGGGAATTCAGGCAAATGTAGCCTCCTGACTATGTAGAGCACTGGCTAGACATACCTGCCATGCCCTGGTGCCTTTGGCTCTGCATAGGAAGGTGCTGTGCTGTCCTGGACTACAATGAACATGAGCTAACAGTGAAGCACATGCAGCACAGTGTGGGCCAAGTGTTATGGAGAGGAAGAGCCAGCACACTTTGGCACTGGCATCATCTCAGGGATAGCAGAGGGAGCCAAATCTGACCCCAGGCTCCCATGGGGGCTCTCACTGGGGTGCTGCCATCTCTCACTTCCCAACCTTAACTGCATACACTCTTTAAAAGCCTCCAGCTAGCTGCCTGGAATGCTTCTGCTGCCAATGCTATCACCAGGTGGGATAGTCTCCAGAAGGCTCATTAACAAACCCAAACCCAAGGACATTACCCTAGTCCCTGTATGCCAGCTTCAGGCCAGGATGAGCCCCCTATGGATCAATCCTTGGGCTGTAAACACAGAACAGAGTATGGCTGGTGAGGAAGCTCTGAACTCCAGCATCTCCAGCTTGAGTTACATGTTGGTGCTAATAAACTGAGAGGAGGGTTCAGCAGCAGCTCACGTAGGCTGCTCCCTTGCTCAAGCAAACAGGGGACACATGAAGATTATTCAAACGCAGCCAGAATACTGGAAGGATTATGTAGTAGTACTGTAAACAATAAAAACACTAAGCAAGATCTGGCTGAACATGATCCCGGTGTCCAGGGCTCCAGCACAAACAAACTGCCTGTGCCCTGTCTGCTCTCACCACTTCTCCCTCCAGGACTTCCTTCTGTAAGGATTCTTCTCCAAGTCAAATCTGAGCAGGATGGCAAGGACAGCAGCCCTGCCAGGACAAGCAGGATAATGCTCCCCAAGGCACCTGCAGAGGTCTCTGCTCTTGTTCAGCCTAGGCTCATCCTTCAGCAGCTACAGAACCACCACCCTGCCAAGCAAGCCCTACTCCACTCAAGACAGGCCTTCAACACAGCCAGCTTGTTTGGTATATCTGAAATACTGTATGGCAAAACACGCTGGGGAATGGAGCCCACAGCAAAGCTCCTCTGCCTCTTCTCTGCTCCATCCTGCTGTATCGCCCTGCCATAGCTTCTCTTGGTGATGTCTGGATGATACTGTTCACAATCCCCACTGCAGTCAAATCAGGCAGATTTCTGAGCAGTGTGCACATGCACACACACACAACTTGCACACAAACACACACGTGCTGCAGGGGAGCACTGCAGTGTACTACCTGAGAACAAGGAAGCCATTGACACTGAGAGGCCGCTCTTGGACATTTGAATCAGGTTAGATCCATCGTTACCATCTGTATAACACGGTGATGACAAAATAGTTGACTTCAGTGCTTCAGCCAGGCCAAAGAGAAAGGGCATAACAGGAGAGCAGCACTCGCACAAGAAGCCCAGAACTAAATTCACACACCCCTCCTTGGGCTCCAAAACCAGGCCAAAAATCTAGCCCTCAGTGACTGAAAGGAGAGCTTTGCTATATCCACAGGTAAGAGACAAGAAATTTAAGCTGGAGAGTGGACTACTCTGTCTTCTATGATTTTATCTCCTTTTTAAAGTCAGTAAGATGAAAGTACTGCTGAGAAGTCAGTCATCCATCTCAGAGGATGAACAAGGCTCTGAAGAAAAGGAACACCCAGGGACCCCGACAGGTCTCCTGTGGGCAATAAGCTCAGCCACCCAAGCTGCCAGGAGCAGAGCTGAGCTATTGTAGGTCAGGATGTGACCAACACCCACTACTGCCACCCAAGAGGTAAGCAGTCAGAGCTACAGCTCTTTCTCTGCCTGGGGATGAGGGGAGCAGGATGGCAGCTCTCCCAACTCTCTCTAGCTGTGACAGCCACTATGTGGACCAGGCAATGAAACAGAAACCTACCAGCCAGAGGCACTGAATGCTAGAGGGTTACAGAGGAGTTTGAAGGAAAGGCATGCCACCACATGAGGGAAACTGGTTGCCCTTCTCATGCTGAGAATTCAGCCACTTGTTTGGGGAAAAGCCATCTTGAAGTGAGAGGGATGGGCTATTCTTCAGCAGGACTGACCTCAGCACAACCACATCAAGGGGAAAGCTGTCCCTATGCAAGGAGCAACGCAGCCATTCCCTCCTACCTCGAATCTCGTACTCTTCCACATCCTCTGCGGAGCCAGAGTCAGAGAGTTGCATGGAGCCATGGGAGCTGAACTGGGACCCACTATCTGTCACCACGAGACCTGGGAGAAATGCAGCACAGCCAGGCCATCAATGGAAGTGGTCTGAAGGGTCATTGACAGCTAAGGGACAAGTTGATAGCCAGGTACGGCCAGGGCAGGGAGGGGCAGAGGTCAAGGTTGGAAAACACTATGGGTTCAAAATCAAATTACATTCCATAACTCAGTGACAGCATCACACAAGTGTTACATTATTAGTCCCATTATGGTCTTCAATAGCAGCAGAGCTTCACAAATCTCTGCAGCACCTTTGCAATCATGATTGTTTCCCACAAACGGGCAGGAAGTCAGGATGCTATAAGGTCAGGCAACAGACAGAAACCCCACATCCCACTAACTGATGAGCCCGAAACACATCACCCACTGTCTGAGCCCATCCCCTGGCAGGTAGGGTACAGGTGCCTGGTGCGGATCTGCTGGCGCCGAATGCGAATCTTTTGTTTAAGCTCCTGGATTTCCTTGTCGCTGTCTTCCTCCTCCTCCTCCTCCAGCTGCCGGCTCATCATGTTGCATTTCATCAGCTCAATGGCAGCGATCAGGGACTCTGAGATGCTGAAGTGGGCATTCTCCTGCAAGGCAAGAGCAAAAGCATTTGAGGCTGTAGCATAGAGAAACTAGGAAGACATGGTAAAAATCCTATCTCCACCTATGACAGCAAAGAACTTACTACTCGTGGAAAGTGGTAGAGAGACCTTAATCCCTGTCAACCACACAAAACCTGACTCTTGTAGGAGGACCCAGAAACTAAAGCCTTCCTGGGCACCAGAATACTCCTACAAAGAGGTTGTGCAATAAATCCACTCTGGGCAGTCAGCACATGTCATGGAGGAGCCCTAGTTGCAAAGCTGCTGTGTATATGCTGGATGGGCAGATCCTGGCTGCCAGACACACCACAGAACTCAACCTTGAAGTTCTGTGCACACCTCTGTAACAGGAAATACTATGGCATTATCTTCCCCACGGAGGAAAGTATCGCTGAACCTGCAGTAAGATACATTCTCCAATGCACAGACTGCTGCTGCCTGCCTCACCTTCTCCAGGTCTGCACAGCTTCCAAAGTCCTGCTCAGAGAGGTAGCTGATGAGGGACTGCCCTTCTGAGGGTCTTCTGAACATCCCTTCCCCCGAGCTCAGGTACTGTCCAGAGTCTACAAAAGCAAGAGAGAAACATATTAGGGAGGGACCTGCTGTTATCCCCTTGCTAATGAGTCCTGCTAGTGCCCAACCAGCATCCCATAAGCAAGTGCCTAAAATTGAGGCCACCGCAGCCTGACCAGGAACATGCATCCCTGAAGGCTGGCTGTACTCACCATATTCCATGTAGAGCGAGCTGGGTGTGCTCAGTTCACTGCTCTGGGTAGAAGCAGAGATCGGCCTTCTTCCTCCACTTGGATCATCGTGGGACTCTGGAAGAGAAGACGCCAGGCACACATCAGTATCCCAGAGGTGCTCAGCAACTGCATAGGGTGAAATGAAAGGGGCTCAGCATTTCATGGGCAGGCACAAATGAATGGAAAGCACAGAGGGACATCTTTCTGCTCCATGCCATGACTAAGGGCAAGCCCAGGAGGGGACAAAACTAGAAGGCATTTCAGGCAGGAGAAGAGGAGGGACAGAAAGAAGATGAGATGCTCATGAGATGCCACAGAGCAGTAAAGTCCGGAGCTGCCTTCTCTTTACTCCCTAGCAGAGCTGGGGGACACAACAGGCTCCAGCAAGTGCCTCTTGCAAGCCCTTTCTTTCTGATGGAGCACCTTAAAGAAAAGAGCTATCCCCAGGGTACTAAGTGCTGAGAAAGGGGAAACCTGAGGAGCTGAGGGATCTGTGGGGCTCCCAGCCCTGCAAAACAGCCCAAACAACTAAAAGGAGGCATCTGAAGGACGTGCTCTTGCCCAACTAGAAGCCAGAGTTCCCTGGTCACCTGTAGTCCTCTAGGTGACCTGCACAGGCTGTGTGCAGGGCACTGCCCCATGCACACACTTGTGGTGCAACTCCCTGCCAGGCTGAGCTGGTCGGGACTGTCCCGAGCTGGCGTGACCAGAGACCAGCAGTGGATGGTGCTCTATGGAGAGCCACAGCCCCAGGGAGCACCTGGATAGAGCAATGGATGACCAAGGACTGCTGAAGGAGACTGAAAACACCCTGACTGGAGCAGGACAGGAGCACATGGGTGTGGACACAAGGGTAGGTGCTGGCTGATATCCGGACATGCTGAACAAAAGAGAAGGGCAACCCCATCCTCTCAGCCTCCTACTCCTCTTTGTTCCCAGCTTTGTGCCATAACCCTGATGTGGCTGGAGGCTCCTGAACCCACCAACACCAGCACGTCCCTGCAAAGACCGTGAAGCAGGCACCGGGATCGGCCCTGGGACTAACCCACCCGACAGGCTAGGTGACAAAGGAAGCCTGCTGGGGTGGGAGGCTCCCATAGCTAATCCCTGCAGCCTGGCAGAGTATCCTGCCGCCACCTCAACCCTGCTGAAAACCAGCACAGAAACCACCTCGTGATCACCAGCCTGGGGGATGCCATGTACAACAGAGCCTACTGCTGAAGAGTAAAGCGATGCAGTGCTTGGAATCCTCTGCTGGAGCAGGACACAGGGCTGGACACATGTGTCTGAATGCCCACCATTGCCGGGAAGGAGCCTTTGCAGCTGCAAGAGCACTCAGCACCCAGCTGTAAGCTTGACAAACCCAGTGCTGCTGTTTAGCAGAGTACAAAAGAACAGGTCAGTTTTTTGAGCTCCTGACTCTTTGTGCATGTGAGACAAACGGATGGCAGCACCCCAGCACCTCTGCTTGGGGGTAACCTGCCCCAAGCTCAGCAGATCAGCTGGAGGGCTGCAAACACAGCTGACTGGGATGTGGCTGACCTCAGCCAACACCAAACCTCCCCATGCCACAGACCCGCTAAATAAAAATAAGATGTTTAGGCCTGCTTATCTGCCAGCCCTTACTTGCTAAGTGAGAGATGAAACCTCTCCTGGCTCCCAAGGCAGTAAGGTAGAGGGAAGGGCAGGGGATGCATCTCAGGGACTTAGTGGCCAGCACTCTGTAACACCATGCAGGGGAGCTGGGCGCCCTTCTGAGTCTGGCCCACTGCTCTGAAAACCTAAGCTAGGATCTTTAGTCAGGTCACATGCATAAACCTGACTGTGCTTCAAAGCATCAGCTGGGACACAGAGAAGAAAGTTGGTTTTTTTTTGTTTTCTAAATGAGCACAAATGGATTGATGGGAATCCTGAACTTGATGCAATGATCACTAATGAAGGGCTATTACACTGGCTCCCAAACCTGCCACTGGATCTTCTATTATAATGGTGATATCCCTGAGGCCTCCTGGGCAGACAGAGAAGGAGGAGGGCAGCATTAAGGGAGAGAAAACAGAGACAGACTGGTTACTACTCAGCAAGGATCTCCACTTCTCCCATGAAGGCAGCACCGCTGGGGCAGACTCCCACAAACTGGTTGTCCTTTCCCATCCTTTCCACCCCCACCATGCATTCACCCACTCAAGAGCACAGGAGGACCCAGCAGGTTACCAGAAGGATGACATCCTACCAGTAGGATGAGCCCAAGCCCCAGCTCAGTGCCCTGCCAACCATGGCCCCATGCCCCAGTCAAATTTTTTCTGGGTGGAGAACCACAAGGGAATTGTTTTAGGCTAAAAGTTGATCACACCC
>JAVHNF010066429.1:0-11472 GCA_034783455.1 Micropsitta finschii | reverse complement strand
TCCCTGCCCTTGGCAGGGGGGTTGGAACTGGATGATCTTAAGGTCCTTTCCAACCCTGACTATTCTATGATTCTATGATTCTAAGATATAAAAGGAAAATAGCAACCGGAAGAAATCAGTTCTTTGTGTTCTTGTCATATAAGGGAATTATTCATCCAGTTCCAAAAGGTGCTGGGCAGCTCTGATAATCTTGATCAAAACACTAATAATTAACAAGGAACACTTCTCTCTCCTGGTGAACATGTGGTAACCCTGTTATCAGAAACCCATCAGCAAATTGCACAAAAGAAATCATACTATCATCCACTTACTGGTACCTCTATATATCCCAGTATTTTTCTAATATAAGTCAACTTGATGAACACAACCATACTCATCTTCACCCTGAAGATGAAACTGAAATCTTCATTTTGCCCATAAGAAACAGAGGAATAACCAGTCCAAGGGCTCAGACACACCAAGAACTTGCTGTGTCGACTGATTTGCACCCTCAGCAAAAGGTAAAACCCACAAAGGTTTCCTCAGCTCACTCTCACGTTACAGCCTACAGAGGCGAGTCACCATCCTGTAACTTGTTCTCTTGCAAGGCACCTACATTTCCATGGAAATCTATCACAGCAAAGAGCTAAAATACCATCTGAACATTTAATGAGGTCACCTAAACAGTGACTTGAACAGACTTCCCAAGCACCACAACCAGTGAAAGATCCTCCTTCATTTGCAAGCACTGAAGCTTTTACAATAGCACCTAGAAAAGAAAGGGAACAATCTGAGGTTGTTTGTGTGATTTTAGGTTACTACATGTGATAAATTAAGTGAAGATTATAAACTATAGTGTTTGTGTGAGATTATAATTAAAAGAGATTGGTAAAAAGAGGAAAATAGAGTTTGCTATTTCAGACTTTCCTCTGGCTTTGATTTGTTTTGGGTTTAAATGTCATTTTTTCAGTATTTCATTGTTAATTTTGTTTATTTCCAATGTTAAAACCTCCATCGGCACCAAAGCCAAGCTGGACCACACAGAATGCATTTCTGCAAACTTCATATGAACTGGTCTGCCTCCAGTTCTGAAATTCAAAAGGCTGAGGAACTCTCTTCATATCCCTACTCCTGATTTTTAATAACCTCACCATGACACAGGTGTGAACTAAGAAGGTGTTTGATGCAACCAGGTTTATGAGGCCATGATTACTAAGCCAGGTGATGCTGTAGGACCCAGGAATGCTTCCTGGCTCCCAGGTCTAGGTGTAAATACAGGCAAATCTCCAACTCTATGACAGGACCAAGTCTTGACCCTGCTCAGCCCTTCCTGCAGTTCAGTTTCCAGGCATAAAGGCACAAGCCCATGAGCTAGAAATGCTCTGGACTAAGCCTGGACAGGCCCCTGAGGAGGACCAGAAATGCAGCTTATTGCAGGGCACCAAACAGATGCAGCCCTACAGTGACATAATCAAGGTATAAGTGACATTAACACTGTTTCCTTGGGTTTGTGTTTCAACATTTCCTCTTCCATCTGAAACAGTGCATAAAAGGCAGCACATTAGCACCAGGGTTTAAACCCAAGGGAGATGCAAGGGCAGACTGGCCAGACACAAAGCAGCACATGCTCACAGCTCTAGAATGGCACTGGCTTGTGCTTCCCTTCAGTTACAGAAGATACAGGCTGAGGAAGACGACATGAGTCAGATGCTGATCTCATGTCATTCCTCACCCAAATGATCAGGGATCTCTGTGCAGGTCCTGGTTTGGTGCACAACAGGAATTTGAGCTCTGGTGTCATTCGTGGCTTTGATGTGTCTGTGGACAGAGAGGAGCTCTTGCTTGGTGCCCTCTGCCTGAAGAATTGCCTGCTTGCTAGGGCAGAAAAAGCCAAATCTTTCCCATCTTCTTTAACAGCAATCTCTTGCTCAGGGGTCTCATACATTTTCTACAATAGGTACTGAAAACATTTTGGCTCTATCCACTTCAGTAGCCAATGTGGTTTTAATCCTGTGTGAGGGGGAAGGGACTTATTTTTGACAAGTGTTGTTAATAATGAGTCATTTTCTAGCACAGACAGTCTCCTGAGGTTTAACCTATAGCTTTTCTTTCACCCCGCTTAGTTCTTCCCACACGCAAAGTAATTTGGCTCTGTAGAGGCCCTGTCATGGTTATTTATGTATTTTAGACCTCTATTTGTTCCCCATCTCTCTCTCATCACAGCTTGGTTCTGCATGGGAGTATCTCCAGGCAGAAAACAAAACACTTCAAAGAAAAAACACCATTATCTTCCTCCTCCTCCTGTACGAGCTCCCTGAGTGGACTTGGTAAGACCTGCACAGCTCTTGGCGAAGTACCACGTCAGTAGGAATGTAAAATCCCACTGAGTTCATATTTACTACATCTTTGTGACATGAAAGCACTTGCTTTTCAGGGTTATATTTTCTCTTTGTATTTCCATTCCTCTGTTTGTGTGCGGAGAATTCGAGCTTAGAGGAGGATCTGAAACCTGTGTCATCTGTAGCCACTTTCTAATGGTGCACATTCATACCTTACATCCCACAGCTACATACAAACACCTCTCAGGCTGTTTGGTGCCCTCACAAGCAGATAGATCACTGCCTTAATACTTAAGGCAAACTGATGTACTCATTCTCCCATTCCAAGCACACCTCAGATCTTAAGACTATTACTTAACGTTTCATGTCAAAACAAAGGCTGTATTATGCACTTTGGACGGGTACAGTGCCTAAAACAACAGAGCTGCAATTGCTGGTGGGATTTAGGTGTTACTGCATTAGAAATGATGAATAGCAATTGTAACAGAGACATTTATAGAAATATATACCCAAATACATAAACTTGACTTCCTCTAGCATTATTTATTCACTATGGTCAGGCAGTGAATTCGGCAATGAAAAACACAATTATATATGCCTTGTATTTTGCCCAAAATACCAAAGTGCAATGAGTTCCTTTGTGTATCTGTGTTATTGCACTGCTGCTCCTGACTGAATTAAATCACTTGCCCAGTACCTCCTCACCAGTTTTTACAGGCCAAGCAAGTGCTTTTGCTCTTCTGGTAGCACTTGGATTTTAAGAGTTGGAAGACTCCAGTCATGCTTCTGACATGACATTCTGACATTCTGATTGCTAATCCGTGGTTAGGTGCCTGTGGTTGAGGCAATGTAATTCCTTCTGGTTTTGAATTAAGTATCTGTGACTGCTGCAGTCTGCACTGTGATCTCAGTTGTATCTTCTACAGAAGATAGAGAATAGTATCGTACCCATACCTGCTGCAGGCAAGCAGAGTACTGAAGAGCAAACAAGCCTCACCTAGACCATATACCATGGCTCCTGCTTATCCTCATTACATGACAGAATGGACATCGTCCCCATGAAGCTGGAGGAGGACAACATTGCACTGGGGATAGCTCATGGTTCAGAAATGGCTGCAGCTTTGAGCAGGCTCTCCCCTGCTGACTACTGTTAGAAGCCCACAGTGAAAATAAATGCAGGTCAGTGAGTCAGTTGCTTGAATTCATTTAACCAGTTATAGGGATACCCATGTGTAGCTGCTTCACCTTTTAGACTTTCCCTGTTAAAAATGCAGAACTTGGCCTCTACGGTAGTGGTGGTGTAGATGTAACTGTGAAGATTATATATTTCACAGTGCTCTTTAGCAACAGAAGGCACCATGCAGTGTGGTTACCTCTTATGCTTTGGAACTCTGGGACAAAAGGACAGTGCATCCCCATTTTGGACCTAAGGTTTTCTTTTGAAGCTTTGTTATAACCCTTCAGCCTTAGGAAAGGATGCATAGCCTGGCCTATGGATGCCTGGGCTCAAAATTCTCCTAGGCTGCTCTTCTAGTGCCCTTTGTACAGGGGCTGAACTCACTCCTGCATCATGTTGAGTGCCTCCTCGGACGTGCTGATGGCTCCCTTGTTTCACTGTCTGCAGTGGGAGGAAAACAGTGCAGCCGAATGTTTATGGTGCCATAAAACCCAACAACAGTAATGAGGTGGTGACATGAGCAATGCAATATCTGCACAGCTCCCAAGCTCTGCTGCTGTTCAGCTGATCCATCATCACTTCCTCTCTGGCATGGCACTCTCCCAGCCCTCTGGAAGGAAATCCTCAACAATCATTTTATGAACAAGGAAGCAAGTACCAGCTGAGAGATGAAGGTGCTAATTGTGGCACATCAGCAGCCAGAAGAAACAATTCCTCCAGGATCTCACACATTAATCTCCTGTGGCTGCTGGTCTGAGTGAGAGGCATTCCCTCAGTGGTGCTGACAGCTGCTAAGGAGAAAGCAAAATACCCTGCAAGCATGGCCATGAATGCTGCCAGCCAGGAAGCTGGGGATTCACATCACTGGCAGATCTCACCTCCAACATTTCCTTGTTGGATAAGGAAGAGGGGATATACTGGAGCCCCTTGCAGGCAGGAAAAGGGATTAAATAGTTTTCCATGTATGAGTTGCTCTATTGGTGAAAACAAGGCTTGGTGAAGCTGCACAGCTCTGAATGGGTCATACTTTCTAGCAACTCTGTATGCTATCTTGAGGTCTATTGACACCACTGTTGAAGATAAAAGATAAGGTGTAGCCATCATTTCATGACCAGGTTGTTGAAACAGGGGGATGCCTCATCTGGGAATCTCGGTAGTGAATATTTTTAAGAGAAAGAGCTCTGCCTACTTGTGTTTACATCCTGCCCTGGCCAACTGGCATCTGAACATCACAGATCAAAGAAGTGGCACTTGGAAAGGATTTCTGGAGATTTCTAGTCCAATCTCCCATTCAGCTATTGGACTGTAGCCACTCCTCAATCAAGGCAGCCAAGGCAGAGAGCCCCTGGGGATAGCAATGGCACAGTCTCTCTGGTAACCTGCCCAGTGCTGCATGGTCTTCCTAGTGAAGAGGTTTTCCTCCATACCCAGTATGGATATCCTACACACCAACCTGTGGCTGTAGCACACTTACAAAGAAAGCAGATTTGGTATCTCAGCTGTGTGCATGGGTTTACCTGAAATTATGGACTTCAGATCCAGTTCCCAGACACTCATCCCTGCACCTTTGGTGCTTCCACATTCACAGCAAGAGAAAGGTAAATTAGAGACTTAACCCTGAATACCGACAAAAATCTGTGCCTTGGAGAACAGCAGTTTCCAATGGCATCCAAATTCTATGAACCTTTCCAGAGACAAACACCTCCATATCCAAGGGCCTGACTTGGTTTCTTAAACTCCTGACAATGTCTGGGTTTGTGGCAGGGCTTTTCCAAGCTCCACCAGCAAACCCAAACCCGTGGCTAATCTCTTCCTTTACAAAAATTCCCATTAGGGATATTCTGTCACAAGGAGATGGTATGAAGTGAGGAAAAAGCCCAGACTGCTATGTCAGGTGCTGGGATGCATTATGGATGCAACAGTAGCTCAGCCACAGTGTGCACAAACACAGCTACACGTCTGGCTGGAATCAAAACACATTCCTAAGCTGGCAGCTTACCTCCATCTCCTTCTGCAAGACCCTGACTGACCTTAATACCGAGTGAGACCTCCATCAATCTCCCCCATTGGCTTTATCCATCTATTATTTGGAGACACAAATAGGCTGTCTTGTGAATTAGAGGTTCCAAAAAGAAGAGAAACTTGTTGCATCAGGCAAATTCCTGCACTTCCCTTTTGCTAAGTTGAAGCTGGGCAAACATCCATAGAGTCCAGTAGCTGGACAGCAAAAAGAAGCAGAGGAGGAAGAAAGGAGCACAGGGAAGCACACACAGTTATAAACTAAAGTTATGAAATGGAGAGTAAAGGGTGAAGTCTGGGGAAGTGGAGAAGGGAATAGGAATAAGAAGGGGCAAGGAGAAGCTCTGGGAAAAGCAGCACACAGTCTCTGCCTGGAGTTACCATAGACTTCACTATTAGCAAAGGGAATCAATGGCTGGCCCCAAGCCTCACGCTGGCAGCCTCTGCTGTTCTGATCTCAGGACCAGCATCTGTCAGCAATTTTCAAGAGGAACCATTAGAAATCACTATGTTTAACAGTTTGTCTTGGCCCCCTGGAATTTTACCACCCCCATCAGCTACTGCAAGAAAAGCAGGGGTTTGGAAGGAGGAGGGTGGAAGTGAAGAAGGAAGAGAAAACAAAATGGTTCTTGTAAGATTTAAAGTGTGCCTCCCCTTTTCCCCTGCTTATATGCCACATCCGCAGAGGTGATGTATAGATGGTGCTTTTGGCCTCATTCCTGCGTGCTTGAACCACACGGATGCTGGTTTAGAGGAGAGCTGGCTGGAAACTCCCTGTGAGCGGGGTCCAGGCGTCTCTGCTGGGGAGCCTTCCCGGAAGCAGAACAGACTCAGAGATTTACAGAGCTTTGCAAAGGAAATTGTTCCTGACACTCCTGACACAAGAGTGACTTCTGGGCATCTCACATATAAATCCAACAGAAAGAGAGATGTAGCATTTCCCAGAAGTGGCTCAGTCACTTGGCTACCACCAGACGATTTATTCCATCTGTTCTTCTGTCCAGATCCCTAAATAGTGAACCACAAAAGGCAGTGTGGGGAGTGAGGGAAGGGAAGAGCAGTTTCTCAGAGCATTTTGGCAAGCCTGGCCATGTGCAGTGCTCGGTGGTCACTCTGGAGGGTACACCCGACAGTCACAGCAAAAAGGGGGTTTGAATAAAGTGTCCAAAGGGCTGGCTCTGCTTGGCACCAGTAAAGCTGGTGAAACAAAACTGAATGAAAGAAAACAAATCACTGCAGTGAGGTTTGAATGTGTTTTCTACAGCGTCAGTAGCGTGAATTGAAACTGCTGTGCTGAAGGAGAGACGTGGCAGCTAAAAGATGGGCAGTCACAGGGGTAAGGAGCACCGTGTTGAGTGGCTTATGAGGACCAGAATTTGGTGTCTGATCCAGTTTTCTCTAAGTGCTATGTAAATCCAGCCCCAAAGCACCAAGTGCTACAGGAATTTAAAAGTACACTGAAGACTCAGTGGGATTTCAGGTTCAGATCTGAACTTTGATGCTGCCTCACTTTCCATGTGAGCTCAATATAAGCTGTGTACTTCCAAGGGGCTGAGATCTGTTTGCTTCCATCAGGATTACGCAGTATGAACCCCAAACCTCTGTTCTGTTAGGTATACAGTGTAAATAGGAAGCATTTCCTTTCTGCATCTTCTGCTTTATACAGAACTCACCCTTTCTGTGCGCTGCTGAAGCCAGCAATACCTGGAGACAGGCTGTACAGAGGATACACCAGTAAGCCTGGCCTCATGCACATCCCAAGATGCCCATTTTGTCTAGACTGGAGAGAGAAAACTTGTAGGAGTCAAGCTGAGCTTTAACAGTTGGAATTTATGATCTTAAAGGTCCTTTTCAACCTGAATGATTCTACGGTATAATGTTAGCAAGGGAAGAGAATCTGGGTTGTGACTTGCCACACCAGAGACCAAGGAATGGTACCTTGAGCTCCTGTTCCACTCAAGCAGTGAAATCCATTTGCTCACAGACATTCTGACTTTTCAGTGGTACTTTACTAGAAAATAGCTGGAGTTAAACACAGAGATTTGCGAGTTTTCTCCTGGGCAAAAAAGCACATCAGCAGTGTAACAATTTGATATACTGCACAGAGTCCTACTGCAGGTTTGAGACCAACTCTAAGACCGCACTCTAGCATCTCTCTTGACCTCAGAAGAGGTGAACCCCTTTATCATGTTGATGGGCAGATTAAGCAAGGAGCGAAGGGAAGACTCAGGGGGAGATGTCTCTCAGCTTGTGCTTGAAGTGACTTAAAACCCTTCCAAACAGAAATGCCAAATGAGTTTTAAAACCTTCCAAACAGAGGAGAGGTAAATGAGCTTTTCAGATCCCCTGGACATGTGCAAACACAATGTGACTTGCAACATTTCATAGCCTGAGTTCCAGCAACTCCATGTTACACAATGCAGTTCATATAATGTTTTTCACACCAGGGACAGGGTAACAGAAAAGCAACATGGGCAGATATATTTAACAAGACTGATATTAAGCAGCCAGCATGGTCTTGGCTGTCAGGTCTTGATTTCGCTACACATTACATTTGGAGTTTAGCTGAGTTTTAGAGAAATACCTATGGTGAGTTAAACTAAGCTTGGCTACCTTTGACCTTGGACTAGTTTACCAAGCAGAGAAGAGTGGAAACTGTACGTACCAGCCTGTTTTAGATTACTGAATAGATAACCCCCTATTTTATACATTTGGTTCATGTTTGAAAGATTCCATGAAGTTTCATTACTTGGTTCTAACTTTATTTTCACTGTCAAATAGCTGAAAAAACCTGGTTTGTAATCAACTTTTGTTTTGTTTTTCACTGAAACAAAAAAGATTCCTGGTTAATATGACATGATTCAGGACTTCAGAAAGGAACGGAGGAATTTGAGCATCTGTTTTCATGTTGCCTTGACGGGACAGACCTCAATGAAGCATCTGATTAAAAATGTCTCCTCCTGCATTATATCAAGTCTCAGTGCTTTTACTGCAAGTTAAGAATGTGCACACGGTAACCACAGAGTCAAGTCCAAAGATGATGGAGCTGTCAATAAAGTAAGTAGAACATTCTAGATTAGCTGCAAACGAGATGGATCATGGAAACTAAAGAAGACTGTGGCAGCTTGGCTAGTGTCTAGGAACACTTTAGATCCAAGTATATTTGGAGGTTTACCAGGGAAGCTATCTAGTACAAAATAGTCTCAAAATCAGAGCCAACAACTTTAAAATTCATTTTTCCATGTTTATTTTGCCATTAACTGCCTTACTTGACTGATGATGCCCTTTCAATTCTCCTGTGGGTATCTCTGACATCCCAGGTTCTTCCAACTGCTCCAGTTAGAATGGTTTAAGTTACCTTTGAGAATCTATCAGCCTATGTGGACACATGGAAAATCCAAGAATTAAAAAAGTAAATAATAAAACAAAAATCTTGAATTTTCCAACATCATTTTGTCTCCTCAAAAACCTTTGAAAACATTTGGAAAAGATCTGTATAAACAGTGACCTTGTTTTTCTACACCAAATCCCTCTACCTGCTACAGTCTGTTTGCTGCTCATCCTTGAACAAGAGCCTCAGCTACCACGAGCCATGCACTAAGGAAGTCAAGTAAAGCAACACTGCTTCACACCAGGTAAAGTCTTGGTCCATCATGTCCTTCCTGTCCAAACTTCTTGTTCAAATTGTTTCTATATCATAAATGCCTTCTCTGTCAGAAGGATGCGATAGCTTCTCTCTCCCTTTGGAGCTGTAAATGTTTGATACCTTCCAGCAACTCATCTCTGCAACCAACCCAGAAAAGAACATTTCTGGATAATGCTGTCATATTTCTTAAAGCAAAACAAGTCATTCAGTGCAGCAGATAAATTAATTCATTGTGGAAGTTTAAGTATATCTTGGTTGCAACACAACAACATGTAGCAGGGCAAGGCCAGGAATTACGTGACTACATCCAGCTCTCCTTGCTGGGATTTCTTTAACTTTCCTTTCTCAGAACTGCTTACTGAACATTTTATTATGAAACAGATATTTCTCTGATTCTGTGAGTTTGTAACAGAGACTTTAAAGAACAGAAACAACCAGAAGTCAGCAGATGGAAGATGTACTTTCACATATGTGCCTCGACACTAAGAGGAGGCCAGGAAAAACAGGTGTATCTCTTTTCATGAGTGTTCAAGTAAACTCTAATCATGCTCCGGAACAAAAGAGTGCTCCACATGGCTACAGTCGCTGCCTGCAGAGTGTCATGAGCTGAGGTTTGACCTCCCTGTATCACTAAGACCAAACATTTATTTGAGTTTATGGGAATTAAGCTCCAGAGCAACACCAGAAATCAGGGATGTTGGTATAAGTCTAATGTAGTCTTTCTATCCTATTTAAACTTCTATGAATTTCTGGCTGTATAAGATAATCTGTTTACTCATTGCTTCAAATTGGGTGCACTACTAAAGGTTTCTAAGAGTTTCCATCTTCTACCCCAGAAATAAGTGAACTGAAGTGGAAAGATCCTCTCTTTAAATGGACATTGCTGATGTGGTCACAAATATAAGCATCTCTAAGAAAACATTTGCAGCTCTAGCTTCAAACTTCGGTCTGAATTGAATGAACTGGGAGTGCAGAGAGGTCCTGGCCAAAGTCAACCAAGACAAGAGGGAGGGAAAGAATGTAGGAGAGTCTGGAAAAGTTTAGTTATATGGAGCTTAGAGTCCAGAAAGCTCGGAAATGCAAAGACGGAGATCCTTTATACGTTAGAGAGATGACAGCTAAAGCTTCAGTTTTATCCTTTAAGCCCTTTTGTCCATTTCATGACAAACATTAGCACTAAACAAGTCTAAATGAACCACCTCATTTTGAAGCAACCCTGAAGAGCATGTCACACCCCAGCACCCAGACTTTGAGTTGCTCTATTTCTGAGAACTGCCCACCATACTTTGGGCCACAGTGGCACAGGGGAAGAGGAGGGACACTGCCTTGTCAGCACCCTCACCTCTGAGACATTGCCAGCACTTACACACAGCATTTCTTGGAAGCAGAGAATGCCACAGCACAGCTACATGTCCCCAAGACTGTCATTAAAGAAATCCACCAGCATCCCGCTGGCAGCTGAGAACACAAATGGAAAATCACAGGCTTTAATTTGATTCAGAGTGTTTTGGTGAAACATGGAAACCAACTGATTTCTGCAGAGGTGGAAGCTAAAGATAGACCTGACCAAACTGACAAGATCAGCAGCATGCTGGGTTAGACAGCCTGGCAGTGTGGAGGATGATGGGGAAAGCTCCTGCCAAAGACAGACAGGAGAGCAGTTGGTATAGGAGCTCCCAGCCACTTCAGATCTACCTCTCTCAGAAGTTCCACACTCCATAAGCCTCTAAGAACGTTTTGTGAAATGCTTTGCTCTTTGGCACTGAAGGATCTCATAACACCACCAGAAGCCAGTTGAGAGATTACAAGTGCCATCACCTACTGTAACATTCCTTCTTTAACTCTTGTGTGCTGAAATTCTAACCAGGGAATGAGATGGAGGTATGTCTTTATGTCTTTTAAATTGTCATTTGGTTAAAAGTAGGCAGCTGCATCATCTGGTACAATACAGTGCTCATGCTGGGAAGTCACGAATATAAACTGCACTTTATTAAACCAGTTAGAAGCTGTTAAAATGCAGAGTACTGCTGGCACACCTTTTAGAGCAGGTACTAAAATATGCATCATGTGGGCATCTGAAATGAGTCATTTTTGAAAATATTTATTTTTCAAACATTCTATAAATAAAAATAAATCAAAACCAATTCAGTCTTTCACCCCACTGAGACAAAGTAAATGCAAATGTTGTTTCAAGGTTAATTGGCTTTGAAATACTGAAGTCTGGGAAAATAATTTTGAGTAACATTGTGAACTACACAAATACACACCCTTACTAAGGCAGAGCCAGGCAAGCTCCGTTTAGTTTCTGGGAC
>JAVHNF010066427.1:24421-42716 GCA_034783455.1 Micropsitta finschii | reverse complement strand
TTTTAATGTGTTTTTCTCTTTTAAAAAGTTGCAGAGCCTTTGCACACACTGTTGACCATACTTGGAACACCATTCCTCCCCCTCCCACATCATCTTTATACATCTCCACCTCAGCCACCTTAGTTAGGAGGACTCCAGGATGGCAGGTGGTTCATGAGTACCAACAAGAAGTGAACTCAAGTGAAAGGAACCAAAATTAAGAATGCTGTGTCTCCTGTGCATGGAACTTTCTGATCTCTCTATAAGGCCTCCAGAGCAGCAGGGCTTTCTCTTCAGGCTTCCTAAAAGGACTGATCCTTTCAGCTCACCCACTAAGCTAATTCCAGCAGATTGAAGTCCAGGAGGTGTGCCTGGCAACACATGAAAGTTACCTTTGCATTCATCTTTTAAACAGTCAGTCTGGTCTGCAAAAGGTGGAGACTCTCAACCCAGCACCACATTTTGGGCTGGAGGGAAGCTGAAGCTGCCAAACCCCCCTCCCCAGTAGGCACAGGCATGGGCTGCTGCAGTGCCCTCACTGCTTTGCAGATCACAGGCTGCAGCACACAGAGTCTGCCCTGTGATCCAGCCCTACCACATTGGGGGAATGAAATTAGACCTTGAGAAGGGCAAGTAAATGCTATATAAATGGAGTAGGGAGGCACAGGAAACTTGAAACTCGAACACCGCCTCAGCCTGGCAGGCTACAGAGCTATGCTGTCCCATTCTTGCAGAGGACAGGCAGTGTGATCTGTAGCACGAGGTGCAGAGCTCTCTGCAGTTATCCCAAGAATTCAGCAAGCCCGTAGGACTCCCCTTACAGTATCTGCGCGAGGGCTGCGGCATACCTTACATCTCACAGCAGCTGGAGCTCGATTCCAGAACATGAGTAACAGAACTATGAGGTGACCCAAGCTCTTCCCAGATACTGTTTCTCTCACTCATAAGCATGTTCACATGCCAAGTAAGAAGTGAAGCAACGTGTCAAAGGCCATCTGCTCTTCTGCCAGCCTGAGAATTCCTCGCAGGACCTCAGAGGTGTAGCCTCCCCAACCAGAAATCCTGCATAGAGGCATTTGGCACTCTGCTTTTCCTGATGTTTGACTCAAGCAAGACTGGAGATAATACAGATATGAGGCTTCCCAGATGCTGGGCACAACCAACTCTGATATCAATTGTTTGTAAGAGAAAGATAGAATAGCTCCTGGAGCTCTCATCTCAGCTTCACTTTCAGAGAAACAAGGTTGCATGATGGGTCCTCCTCTCCCAGCTTGAGAGTATTAAGGTGTACACGGGGGCTTTCAGCTTAAATGTGGGTCTTTCAAAGGCCCTCACAGTAGCTTTCCACAGCACATGTTTTCCCCATGGCTGTTCCTCATGATTTAGACTTCTTAGAACCAGTGTTCAGTTCACTTCATGATGCAATCAGATGTCTCCAGAGGGCTCATGGGCACATCTCTACAAACCAGCTCCTTGTTGTCTACCCCTTTACCTGAAGAAGTAATTGGTAGGTGGGAGCACACCCCTGCCATACAGCACCCAAGCTGCAGTCTCAGGCACACTCCAGTGACAGAGCTATGGGGCAGAGGAGCAATGGGGCTGGACAGCTCATGGTCCAAGCTGGCTTCACAGGTGATGGGGACAATTCAGTCTGTAGCATTAGTGTAGTATTCCAGTTTCTTTCAACAGAGAATATAAATTAGCCTCAGTTCTGCTTATTTGTCATTATTTAAACACTAGTATTGTGCAGGGGGGTGAGGCTGACCTTTTGTCCTGAAAACAAGCTCAAATGGAGCATTTTGTTTCCAGTTTGATGGTATAAGTGCACTGAAAGTGCTAAACTCATGTTGGCAGCCCTGCTAACTAGCACCATAGCACTAAGGTTAAATTTTGCTCTGACTGCAGGGAGTGCATCCACTCAACAATGCTCCTTATTTTAGGCAGACTTTTTTCACAGTGCATCGAAGCTACAGCATCTCTAGTGCTATGGTGCAGAAAACTCAATAAACCCTGCTAAATCTGCTGAAGTAGTATCTTCCACATTATCAAACTAAAACTAAACTATCTCCCAACTTCTGAAGTCTTTTGCTGAAGATTTTGTCAGTGGAAAATCTCAGCTTCCATCAGTCATGAATAGCACAGCATGGAGACAGAAGAAATCAGATACACACATGCACACACAAAGTATGCAGTTCCTTCAAATCACTGATTATCAGTATTAGCCAGGCTTGACAGGATCTTTCTTCACAGGTACTTAACACCAGTGAAAATTCTTCATTTGCCTCTGGGTATGATAATTCAGGGTCTGTTCATGGAAGGATTTGATGCCCTTCTAAATTTACATAAGTCACATGATTGTCATTTTAGAAATGGCTAATAATAATAATAATCATAATAATCTGAACCTCATCTGCATGCCCTCCAAGCTTTTTCTGGTTGTTTTGTTTATTACAGCAGATATTTTAAATCCATAGAATAAGCAGGGCAGCAAATAATACTGGTTTGGTATGCTGGGGACGGCAGATGCTTGGTTTAAACTTAGATGTCCGTCTGAAAGATGACTGGCATGCAGACCAGTTTGGGAGACGTGGTGATTTATCAGAAATGGGACAGTTTTTCTAAGCTCTACCCCTTCTAGCTCCCACATCTATGTTGTGCCATTTTGCAAGTCCCTGCTTTAGGAAAGCTCCCAAAGAATGCCATGAAGTCAAAACAACATATCTTTAACCCTGTGTAGCTCTGAAAGATAAAGCTATTTTGTGGTAAAATAGTCCCAGGCTCACCCGTATCCTAGTTTAAAGCAACTGTAACAACAACAGAAGTAGCTTTTAAGTATGAGAACCACCATTTCCCTAAGCATTACGTTCCACTGGTGCCACAGACTACAACTGCTGATGGCAGAAGGTTCCACTTGCCCAAGAGCCAGACTAAGCCAATGGGATATACAGAAATATGAAATAACTTGCTTGGATCAGAGCTGATGAGTGTTCACCTATCACCAGTCCTCACTCACTCCAACTTTTCTGCAACAGCATCTCCTGTCAGTACCTGTATAAGTGACATTCCCATCATATTCATTGACTGTGATTATACACAGGTAGTTCTCAAGCTACAGCAGGTAAACTGGCAATGTTTCTGTGGCACTGGGCAGCTTCTGCTTGCATGCAGCCTTCATTTCATATCCAGCCTTCCAGGGGATGCTCATAAAAATAGTGGAGAGAGAGAACACACATTTATATGCTGTCATTGACCCCCCAGGGAAAAGGAATGGGTGTAAGAAACCCCCCATCAGATCCTAAACAGAGAAACTGTCACATGTAAAACTTCCAGCTAGGTACCTAGCATTGCTGAGTTTCATGTAACCTCCATCTATCCACAGCCATTCAGCTATCAGGGTTGCTTAAATCTGGAATGAGAACTACTTAAGTTCCCCTAGTCAAGACCCTAGTCTAGGAACCTCTCTCATCAGCTCCCCTAAGTTTCTCTTGTACTAAGTCCTAGAGCTCTTGCCCAGGACAGCTGCTGGCCAGATGTGCCAAATCCAAGAGTCAAGCCACTTCCCTGCCAGCCAGCTCCGGCCACCAGAAGGCTCTATTATGGATTTTACAGTAGCTGGAAAAGGACTGCTACAGTTTAAAGCAATTCAGGTTTCTAAGAGACCTCTGCCTCAGGTCTAAACCCGTTATAAGTAGTAAGACTGATCTATGGGTGTTTTTACTACATGCTTAGAACCCCAAGAAGTCACATTTTCCTCTTCTGATTTTGAATCCATATCAAGTAATAGAGTTCTGTCCACACTTGAACATTGCATAGGAATCAGTTCCCAGGGTTTGGGAATTGATCAGACAAGTACATAAATAGCTGGTATGTTTCTGTCTTACCTGAGGTTCATTAAAGCCATCAAATTGAGCATACCTAGAAGACAAATTTTAGTTAAAAGTCCAGTCATTTCAGATATAGTTAAGTGGGCAGTGCAGTAGGCATTTAGCAAAACCAAGGGAAATGCAACTGTCCAATCTGAAATTGCAATGTCCAACATGCAATTCATTTATCATGATGTTATGAGGTCTTGTGCTGCACCAGGTGTTAAACAGCAAGCCTCTGGCACCACATCACTTTTTGACTAAATATCAATTATTAAATGAAGAAAAACTTCAGTGTTAGTTATTGGTAGCAGCTCCAGGGATGGTATGTAAGTATACCATGAACTGTGTACTCTCACATGCTTTGGAAAGGGTTTTTCAGCTTTCAAAACCTTTTTATCCCCCCTTCACTTAAAGGCTAAAGGGAAATTGTTCAATACTAAAAATAGCTTTAGAAAATGCAGATCATTATAAACAATAATGCTATGGTAGCAGGCACAAAACCTTCCTGCCACAAAGATTGACAGCTATTAACATTTGAAACTACAAGTTTTATATTCGTACTGAGATACATGACAGTACTTGCAGTGCTTTAACAGAGGGATACAGCACCTTTGTGTATGGAAGGTAAAGTCCCAGCCTGGGACTACACATGAAAAATAAGTTCTCTGATTTTTTTCTTTTAATAATGGAACAAGAAAAACTCACACTTGCTTCAAATATTTATTTCCATGGCAAAAATAGACTATAATATATTCATTTCACATATATTACATTCAATAATACAACCTTTTCTGTCTATGAAACACAATTTGTACATTGTTTTACAAACCGATTTCAGTATTACAAGAATTAAAGCTGCTTTGATTATACATTTTTACAGTATTGGTGGCAAGACAGCAAAAATACACATGTTAACTGCTAGCTTAGTACTAGAAAATAATACTTCATGTTTGCTACTCTTTAAACAAAGTCCCATTTAAATCCTTGCATACTGGCTCAAGTGAAAATGGAAGAAAATGGAGCCAGATCCTGAATTCCCCTGACAGTAAGGACTCAATCCTACAGAACTGCTGAAAGGACTTCAAACACCCATTTGCTTTAACTGGATGAAGAGATTCCAGCAGTGTGCAGGAGTGCACATACTTACTGCTCTGCCAGGTCAAGCCTCTGCAATTTCCATCCAAGTCCACCCAGATCAGCCATAAAGAGGACAGATATGTTGGGTATTTCAAAGCAAAGTATCTTTGTAAAGAGCACATACACCTTGTCTGTCAGAATTATCCAGGATTACCAAGGTGAAAGCCTGGAGGGGTTTTACAGTTTTCTCCCACCAAGTTTCCTTGCAAAGTCTTTGAAGTATTTTTAAAGTCTCCTAATTCTAGCTAAATATTTCCAACTGGAAAAAAAAACAGCATTTAAATTCCCTTTATAAAAGTTAGGCACCTTCTGAAACTGTGCTCATAAAATTAATGATTTGGTAGTTTTGATTGCCACATTTCTGAACCAAACTAACTATTTATGGTATCTACAGACTTGCTCTCTAACTTGCCACAGGCTGGATCTGTTGTAAACTCTATTCATTAGATTCTTTGCATTTGATCTCTATCTTCATTCCCTAATTAGAGACGAAGAATAGACTTCTAAAGAACAAATACACTGGAGGTTATTCTTCACCACTGAACACAGCATCATGTGGAAAACAGCAAAGAATAGAACCAAAGGCCATTTAGCAACTGTCTTTTGAAATGCTCATTGAAGTTAACAAACCCTTTTTTTTTCAGCCCCTGTAGACCTTAAAATAACATGTGCCAACAGAATGCACCAAGTTAGCTGGTCCCCAACAGATCTCACTATGAATTTTTTATTTATTTTAAATATTTTTACAAATATGTTTGCAACAAGTGTTAGAAGTTTAATTTTTTTTTTCCTCAACACAGTATTATATCATTTTAATACCACTGTATTGCAAATGTTGTACTACAACACACCTTCTAAGCACATGTTAAATTCCACATTTCAAGGGCTTGATTTTCAGCCCAGCCTTAACTTGGTTCATTTCATACCTACTGTAAACACCTGGTTGCATTCATACAGTATTTAGACTTTGAAATCATCTAACCTGCATCCAGTTAGAAATTACCACTGCACAGTTGCATGTATGCCTATTCCCCCTGCGTTTTGGATGTGTAAAACCAAAGACCATGGTTTGAAAATCTGACCTTTAATAAGTAAACAGAAACTGAGCTGACAGATTGAATTAAATACATTTGGAAAGGAAGATGTGTAAAAATAACGGAACCTCTGCAAAAAAATATTTGGAATTCTTTTTAAAAAAACACATTTTAAAATGCCAGTAAAAATAACACCTATGACTACATATTAATTTACCCTACCATGCCAAGAAAAACATACCATATGAATCAAATGCTCCTAGCAGCTCTACTGCGGATACAAAACATTCCAAATCCTCCTCCAAATGTTTTCAGCCATTCCTCAAATCCTCACTCTCTGCTTCCAATATTTTGTACTTTCACAAGAGAATTTGTATCGAACTCTCTCAGCTGCTTTTCCTTTGAATACTGTAGCTTCATGTGTGCACATTCCTGATGCATTCTTTTGGTTAATTCTTGTAATCTGTATTTAAATTTAAAGCAGACATGTGAGTATTCCTGCTTTAAGGGCTCAAGCTTCCCTTGGCAATAAGCCCTTTTTAATTCCTACAGTACCAAGAAGCAGGAATTTTGCGTCTTGCAGGACTGGACTCTGGACTGCATGACTTTGCAGTACTGAAAAACAACCAAACCCTAAAGCACAGTGTTCTTAGCAATTGAAGTATTGGGTTTTTCAAGTTAACAATTTGAACTAACTATTGAAATTTAGCAATGAGTTCACTAATTTTAAGTCCAGGGTTTTAGTAACACTATTGATATTAAAACTGAGGTCTCACTACACAGCTAGCTGGTATGATAAACCAGCCTGCAGTTCCCAGGTTTGGTCCAGAGCCCACTGAAATCTATGAGTCACTCAACTTCAGCTGCTCCAACAAGAAAAATGTATCAGCAGCCTCAGGTAGTCTTAATTATGAAAATTAAGAAGCATTTTAGGAGAAAATTGCTCCAAATGTCATCCACTTCAACCAAAGATACACAGGATCACAAGAGGAGTCAAAAATATATTGCTCAAAATGCCAAGAATTTTTTTCCATTTTAGTACACATTCATTTTACTTCTTATTACTTCATTTTATTTTTTTCTAAATCTTGATGATAACTTAGAGCAGCTTCTCATCCACAGAACTCTGCCTTGCTCACCTGCTTTGAGCTAGATTTCTAGATATAAACCATAAACCTGCACTTGCTTGTTTAAAAGGTATCACCAGGACAGCAATACTAAGGCATAAAACCTTTTCTGCTATTCATGGGGGACAGCAGAAAAAGGAGAGAACTACTGTGCAGGAGGCAGAAAAGCTATGCAAAACTCCCCTGTGTACCACAGAGCTTCTCCCTCCCAGAATGGGGTGAGGAGTGATTTGCAGTCTACAGCTAAGCCTGGTAAGTCAGCGACATCTTTGCAATGAACAGGGCTCTGATTCATGTGCTCAGAGAAGAGCTGCTAGGCCAAGACCACAAAGATTCAGTAGCCAAAAAATTTGTCATCAGAGCAACCAAGAAAAGAATAAAATGTGCAGAAGCCCTTACTACAGCTTGTGGCTTCTTCTCCTGACTCTTCATAGTCTTTGATGCTAAGAAGTAATTTTCCACCTAGCCCATAAAAAATAGTCAAATCTGTCTCTTCACTGTATATAGCACCTTTACTTATCCCTGAGAGCTCTGACATCCCTAGAGATCAGCATCGCCTTTGCAAGAATGTCTTCACACAACTTTTCTTACTAAAAAAAGTCAGCTCAGATCTTGCATAACAATCTGGTTTCATCCCCACAGGAACAGAAGCACATCTGGCAAAAAGGACATGCTTATAGTGGAATTTTACTCTTTTGACAAATAAATCCACACCTGACTCACACTGTGACTGGATTTGGACAGCTGATGTTCTTACAATGTCCAACACTTCATGGAGCATTCAGCACAACTACATGTAAAAAAGCATCCCTTTTCAAGGCTCAGAACAAAGTGCTAAAACCTGGATTTTCTTTTAAAAGTTAACTGAAAATCTAAACAATGGGTTTAAAATTAATTTTGTTATAGGACATTGTAAAGTTTATATTCATTTGGTATCTTTAGAAGAGAAACTGCTCATTTTCAGTACTCACTTGGAGCCATATGCTTACATACAAAAGCAATCCTGCTCTTTCAGTAGGAAAACTCACATAAAGTCAAATCTGTTAAGATCAAGTCTGTTAATGCAAACACGGGCTACTGACGGACAGAACTGAAGGCTGAAGTGGAGGAGGTAGCAGTGCTATGCTTAAAAAATACAAATCAAGACCATGACTACCAGATTAAAGAGCAATTGCCTCCAAATGTGAACACAACTTCTTTCATCAGAACAGAAAAGAAAGCCAAAACACATGCATTTCCTCACCCACCTCAGATAATCCCATAAATTTAGGATTAAACCACTTGCTTTACCTGCTCCTTTTAATGTCTCACAGTTTACGTTCTGTCCCAGTAACTGCTGAACTGCTAAACATTATTGCTTGAAGTTGTGGTTGGGTATAATTTCATTAAAAGCTGCACGTAGCAGGTTATGAAGATCACAGTCCAAAGCTTAGTAGAGGAAATGGTACGAGCTACCTTTTAGAGCATACCTTCCTATTCAAAAATATTTCTGAAGATATAAGTGAACTGTGGCAAAAACTAGAAAGGTTTTTAAAACACAGCATGATGCAAATAGCTAAGAATGTTTGTTTCTTTCAATACTTCTGTTAACACAGAGATGCTAGATTGTTTTCAAGCTTTATATAGAAAAGAATGTCTTCAGTAACTGTTTTCCTATGAACTTCTAGTTTTACATTTAGCACTTTATAGGCATTTCATAGTTATAAAAAGAACATATTTTTTCCCTCATCTGAAATATTCTATATTACTTTTAGTAAGAATAGAACAATTCAGACTGCCTGAAAGCAGACCAAATGCACTAGATTAACCAGAATAACAGTGTACTTTAAAGTAATATATTCTATATAGAATGACCTATTAGCACAATGTCATTTGGACCATGTGTTTTCCTTTGTGGAAGTAGCTTATTACAGAGGAAACTGAGGCAACTTATTTACGATTCTTAATTAATGTTTTGTGAGACAATCGTTATATTGAAGGGGGTTCAATTATTCCTAATAGTTTCCAAACCCTTGCTATAGCTCAGAAAAAAACAAGTAATTTCACCAATAATAAAAATGATGTTCAGTCTCATTTCATTTTGCTAAGCAGGTATCAAGGGAAATGGACACTTAAACATGCCTGCAGACTGGTCTACCGTAAGGTTGTTTTAAAAATAAACCAGGTATGTACAAACCAATAGTTAATTTTTGAACATGGATTTTCAACTCAGCATCTCAAAACACTTGAGAAGGCAGAAAAAACCACACTGACCCCATTTGAAAACCACGGACAGAGGACTATTTAGAGATACTGTCATTAAACCAGACCCATGGGACAAAACGGAAACCACCAGAGGTACAATTCTCTTTAGGTCCATGCCACAGTCATTGACTCAGCCACCTACACAGCTACTAAAATACCCACATCTCCAGTCTTACCTCTAAGAGCTCTTACATTCTACAGGCGTTCTCAAACAGCTTCTATGGATATTTTTCATTGCAACACTGCACAGCATTAGCAAAATCTGTTCTAGCACTGACAAAATAATCTGGAGGATTCTACAGAAACTTCCAGTGCTTTAAAGGCTTTCTTGACTGAGAACATAAACATTTTTACTGGTCTCCTTTGCACTGTGTAAACCAGCAATCATTGCTGCCACACCTCCTCCATTATGTTTCATCTGATCATTTCCACTTCACCACTATGCACCTTCTTACTCCAATTTTGATTCTTTCACTTCATCAACTTAAAAGGCTCTTCCTAAAATTACAGGTTAGTAATGGTATATTACCGTAAGAAACAATGCATGATTATAATTTTTATGTTTAACTACATAAATAACAGAAAAAAAAGTGCTTAAAACATTTGCATCCACTTTGATTTCAGCCAGTAAAATCAAACTGTCCTCTAAATATATGAATAATACTGAATATGTACTTTCTGTTGTCCACTTGTTTCCAACAACCTTGTAGATAATTAGAATATTTTCCCCCTGTTTGTTGCAGGTAAACGTGCCTCCACTCAAACAAAAGTTATTAACAATTATCATCATCTTTCATTTGTCAGTTCTATTACATGGCACTACAAGTAACTACCAATAGCCCTCCCTAATAACTTTCTTTCTGATTTTTTAAAAGTTAGTTCAAACACTGTCAGTCTTCACTGAAAATATTATTCTGTTTAAAAAGTTTTGGGTTGTGGTGTTTTGGGTTTTTTTAATTAAAAAAGGCTGAATATAAAAATAACTGCCTTTAAAGCTTGAAATATCCAAGAACTTCTAATTTTGCTGAGTAAACCAAAGGAAACCAAAAGTTCATTTGAAAAAATATAGTTGCATTGTTCTAAATATAAAATTGAAAGCAGAATGAAACTGATAAGACCTTGACATTCCCAAGGAGCAGGCTTCTCACTCCATGTGCACCTTCAAAGTTTAGCTTTCACACAGTTAGCAATTAAGTTTTAAAACATAACGTTAGTAAAATTGTGCCATGTACTTCCATTCCATAATATACTTATTTTGACCAGAGTAACACCACTCTAAAGAATATATGCAAGTACTACAGAGCAGTACATGTAAAATCACTCCCTAATATGACTGCAGCTGAACATGGGAAGAGTTTAGCCCAGTGAAAATCCTGCTTTGTGGGGACTGTTATGCTGACTTGCATTTAACAGTCACATACCAACCCTAAAAGGTAGCTGTATAATTCTTCATATGAACAAAACACCAATGAGAGCAGGTCTGCCTGGACAACTACAACGGTCTTTCTGTAAACTCTTGTAGTGTCCCTTAGGAAGTGGCAGGGACTATATAAGTCTAGAACTTTTGAGAAACTGAATGAGAACTCCATAGACGAAAGTGTACTGTGAAAGAGTCTGCACCATCATCATTCTCTGCTGCCTCAACATGTCCAGCACTCGTGGGATGTCCAGCATCTGGAGGAAAAGAGCAAACCGTTACAAGTGACTGGTGAGTAAGGAGACTGGCTTGCACTTTCTCAGCAGAAGGTTCAGAGCACTACCAGTGATCTAAAGGCAGAATCAGCTTGTCTAATGTCAACTCCAACCATTCATTGGCTGTGCATGGATTACACCATGCCTATCTCCTCATCTATGAAATATGCATAATGTTAAACTTGCCTATGTCATGGGGTAGGGCTCTTCACAAATCTAATGGTTGCAAAAGTCTGTCACAGTGTTAGGGCAGGGATGCATAACAAAACAGTTTGTTGAGTCTCAGCTAGCATATTATATTATTAATAAACACTTTACAGCTGTTCACTTCCACTAAAAGCTGACAGGATCGGGTTTTATTCTATTAAAATACTGCTTTGTCCTCTGCTGAGACTGATACTGCAAATACACTACACTTGGGATCAAAACATTTAATAACAAGCACAGAGATTGAGTACAAAGCATATTTTGAATATTAGCCATTAAAACTAAGGCATGAAGTAAAAGTGGTAAAGTCAGGGTGAAATCCTGAAATATGCTTAATAGCCTAATGCATACCTTGTTCTATTCAATGACTCAGTATCTTGTCAAGTCAAGAATCCAAATGATCATTCCAGTATCCAGTGTATAAACGGGCAACTCTAGAAGATTATTAGCTTCTGCTGAATTGCTAAGAGCTCTTTCAACCAGAGCTGTAAGGGCTTTTCTGAAGGCCACATCTTGGGAAAGTTCAGATGAACAGCCATTAAACCATTTATTAGGTGGGTTATTTACTCATCCACTACCTACCATTAGCTGAAGCATGAGAAAGAAAAAGAGATCACCTCATTGTGTTCCAGGCAGGCAATCATGATCTCTGACAGTATGACCACTCCTGTTCGTCCTACACCTGCACTGCAGTGTACCAGTACAGGAGGATTGGGGTTTTTAGGATCCGCAGTGCTGTTCGTATGGCGCCGCACTGACTGTATCTCTTCCAAGTATGCTATTAAGTTCAACAAGATGAGAATAAAATAATTAGGAAATGAAGCCCCATAAGCCATGCTATTAAACCATATGACCATCAGAAAAGTAGTAATTCAATAAATGACATCCCACAGAAAAATGACACCCTGTATAAATCACAAGTTATATCCCAAGCAGAGCAATATAGATCTATAAAGACCATATAACATTCATACGGCTTTCTTTGCCTTGTTCCTCTATTCCCCACCAAAGCTGGCTTATAGCCATCTTGATACTGCTGGAACATACTCAAATGTGTAGTATGTGATGCAATTATGTTTTAATGTATCTGAACTTTTAGTAAATTATATATACAGCTTTAGACATAAACAGTCATTTTAAGAAACTGGCAGGTATATTCCTGCTAAAAATGTAACTCAGTATCTCTTGCTGGTGAGAAGAAACCTTTTCCAGAAGAATGTTTGGCATCACTGACCAAAGCTAATTCACATATAGCAAAATAGTTACAAAAATAAAAACAAACAAACAAGAAAACCCACCCCAACAACCCCAAACCAAAGCTATTAAATACAACTTACAGAGAAATCCCTTTAAATCCTCTGGACAGCCATGCTCTGGCCAGTCAGTATACTGCAGATGCCAAACTGTTCTTTCCTGTCCTGTGAGAAGATGTTTAATCTTCAAACCCGTAGTGGCATAGCAGCCTGAGTCAGTACGGAATCGTGTGGTAATCTTAAATCTTCCATATGTTACAGTGTTGTGTCTTGAACCAAGACGTGGCCAGTATCTGAAGCTTTTTTCTCGCCCACTTTCCTTAAAAGTAAAATAGTTGCTTAACAAGAAACATAAGAACAGTCGTACAGCTAATGCTCCTATAAGAACTGTCTCTCTCCTCTATTATGTACTACTACAGTCTTATGGTTTCTCAATGAGTAAACCAACTTTCCTGCAGAAAGAGTTTGCAAATTCACATCTTTCTGCCAAGGACATGGCAAACGGATCACTAGAAATTTATCTTTGATTGTTCTTCCTGTTGGAGCAAAGATCCTCTTCCACTCACAGATTGTTAACAAAAACACTGCAGAATTTCTGGGAGAAACCTGACTCTGTACTCACTTCCTCTGCTGTCACCATAGCTATGATGGCAATCCCTTGTTCCCAGATCATCTGCCAGAAATCCTGACATGTATTCTGCAAAGGGCCTTGTGTAGCAATGTAATCCCACTCTATGCCTCCAACAGAGACCTGTAAAAGAAAGACATTAGCTTAGTAATCACCGAAAATCTCCTTCTCTGATTCTTATGTCAGCCATATCAAGATGCACAAACTGAAAAATGACAGCAACACGGCAGCAGTAGGAGCCCATTGTTGTATCTGCCTCCCATTCTTTAGCTGTATCTTGTCACATTAGATGCAGAAGAGACACAACGTTTAAAATTGTTTAGGCACGTAGCTAGATAAATGTATTTTACATCACAAGCATAATGTTAAGTGAGTAAATAAAATTGTATTTCTTTTTTGTGACCTTAAGATATTCTAGTGAACTGGGGTTTAGAGAAGCTTTCATACCCTGGTGCTGTAAATGCTATTTCATGCACTAAAGAGTGAGAATTAGCTTATTCCTCAAATAACATTATCTTGTTTGAGAAGGATCAGAAGAGTTACTCAACATTTGTGAATGAGTTGAAGTATAGAAACTATGGTATCATGTCAGTGGGATTAAAAAAAGCAACACAACTGCAACTGCTGCTTTGATGATCTCAACTCTTTTCAGAGAAAGCATGAAGCCAACTGTATTTGTAGTTGTGCTTCAAGTAGGTAAATGCATTGAAAAATGAACAAAATGATTTGGTCGTTCTTGAGGTCACCCTGCAACTTCACTTTTAAATAGCTGGGGAAAGAAGGCAACTTGAAGATAATGAAAAAGCAGATTTCCCCTTGGCTCCATCTGTTCCTCTAACCATTCAAAAAGATTAAGCTGGGAGCTGGCATACTGCCTGTTGTGGATCTAGTCAGAGAGTACAGAAAAAGAAGAAATAATTACTGTTACTGCAGTTCAAAAATATCACAATCACTGTAAAGGACCCCAGTTTGTTATAAAGCTATTTGCCTTCTTAACTGTGCAAAGAATGGATATGCGTTCTGTTAGCAGCAATCCAAAGAGAGAGAGAAAAGAAACAGCAGGTCAATACAGAAGTGAAATGCAGAAGACCTCTCCGATAATTAACCCTCTGTTATTCTAGGTAATGAGGAAAACCGGGTTGCTCCTTTCCCCAAAGAAACCTCTGCAGAAGAAGGGAAAGACAGAGATGGAGGGATTTTCACTCATCTGACCAAACCAAAATTGATAGCCAAATCCATTTTCAGTTACCACATGAACCGGAAAATGTTTCTCCAACGGTATTTCTCTCACCTTGATATGAGATGCATTGATGTAACCTGTGTTATTTTCTTTGGTTGGGACTAGCTCTACTCTGGTATCATCGTAAGGAAGCACGTCGTGGAACCGGTTTCTTTCAGCATTTTCAGGGAGCCGAGCTATCGAGCACTCACCATCTGTAAGTCTTTTTTTCTGAATGTGCTCGTACTCTGTAAACACCATCCCCTGCTCTAACCGTTGTTCCAGAACTTTACACTGAAAGACAGACACAGATAACCATATAAAATTACATTCCAAGGCAAGTCAATTTTAACACAGAATTCATGAAGGATAAAACATACGTATTTACCTCTCTTACATACATTTTCAATGCTTTTCCACCTATTAATGTTTTCACAAACATACCAGAATAAATTAGAAGCAAACCTAACCAACAAGAATTTCGTTCAAGTGCAAACTAAGAAGCCTGTTATACTTTATCAGGTCACAAACACTGTGGATACCACTGGTGAAACAAAGATTACTTCATAGTTTCTATAAAGATAACCCAGCTGGACAAAAAATATTTGGCCAAACCAGATAGCTATGCTATATTATAAACCACCTCAAATACCTTTGAACAAGGTATTTCAATTAATCCTCTGGCTCAAGATAGCATGGTAGATTACATCATTTGAAAAGGTCTCCTTTATACTTGTAATCCAAAAAAATATTGTCAACTTTGTCATTTGGATGGAGAAGAGCTCTAAAAATATAAAAACACTTGCCTCAAGTCAATGAGCTGGTAATTCACTACCAATATTCCACATTTTCTTAAGCTGAAGATAACTGCATATAGTCGCAAAGCCTTCTTAGAACCTCTTGCTGTGGCTGAGATATAAGCCCCAGAATTTTTTTACTAGTATGACTCCATTTCATTTAATAAGCTGCTCCCTCCCTTCCCCCCCACTCGCCCAATTTATTCTTTTGAAACCAAGTTCTTTCTAAATCATAAGACGCGTCTGGAATTTCAGCATCTCTGCCAACAATAATTAGAGGAATAATATGTAAGATTTCAGCCAGAAAATTTCATCTATGTCACATGTTCCCAGCCTCTCACAGCAACTGCTCTGTGGTATCAGATCAGAAAAGTTGTATCAAATAACTGTAATGCCTAATGTTGCAGAGGAAGGTGTAAAACCTCAGTCATACACAATTTGCACATCAATACATCAACTATACAAACTCCTTTATGATCTTTAAGTGAAATTCCCTCATTTAAACTGATAACAGCATTAAGCTGAGCAATGAAACAGGCAATGAATCAAATTTAAAGTCATCTTCTAAAATATCTGCAGTCTGGACTTTGTGTCACATGTCTAATTTGCATTGCCTCTTCTCAACTGTTTTAGGAACTACTCCCATTTCATAGTAGTTATTCCACTTTACTGCCTTATGAGACTGTAGTGACATGGCTTGTTCATAACCTGACTTTATGGATTCTTTCTTTACCTCAACTCTTTGGGCAGAGCTAGCTGAATTCAATAACATGGCTGAATTCAATAAAGGTCAATCCAGGAAGAGATGATGACTGTAAGTAAGAAGTAACCAACTCAGGTACTAAATGTAGAACTGTATCTCAATAACATAACATTAATTTTTGCCCTTTAGCATATACAAGAAGTATATATATTAGTTCAAAAAGAATTTCAGCTGTGCTGAAATAGAATAGTCAAATCTTCCTCCCATGGATCTCACTCCAAGACTTCAAACTCCAAGACTGAATTTCCACTGTGTGACTTGCAAATAGTTTTCTTGGCCTGTTCCTTAAAACTGCAGCTGGCAAGACTTGGCCTGTTCCTTTAGTTGGACTTGATGATCTTAAAGGTCTTTTCCAATCTAGATGATTTTACGATTCTGTGATTCAGGTACTAATCTTTGTCCAGTGACTGACAACAAACTGAACAAGAGGGGGTCTGCAGCTGAGGATGCCAACCTATGCTCAGAACGAGATTCTAAAGAGACCACTGGTCACAGAACATACAATAATCACTGCAGAACTTGATGTATCTAGTTGCTTTCTGGTCAGATATGTGATGAATGCACTGTTCTACATAGCCCTCCACAGGCTGGATATTGACTTGATTTCACTTTCCTGCATCTATTTAATGGTATATGAGGCAGGATAAAGTATATTTAGTGGCATTTTTTCCACCCTGGCACAAGCAGATGAAGTCCTGTATTTCTCAAAGAATGGTCCTCAAATTCATCAGAACCTGATGTCCTCTCAGTGGTGTGAGATCTTTTACTGAATGTAAAATTTCTGCACACTACGTAAGTTCCATCTATATATTCAGGGATCCACCCAAGGGAAACAGACAAATACAAGCACAAGCACAAGCAGTACCCTGTGGGTGCAATTTAACTACAAAACGTCTTGTAAAAATGTTATGAATAACTAATAATTACAGCTAAGTCCAATCTCACACTCCAAATTTTAATTTTCAGTCTGGAAAATCTCAAAATTAAGGGAGAAAACAGAAAGACTTAGCACCAAAATGTATCAGTAGATACTAGATAACTTGCTTCCCATATGTGCAAAGGATGAATGATAATCTCAGTCACTGTCATCTTAAATCTTAAAGAAAAATCAGAGTTACACCCAATATCTCCAGCAGTCATTTACCAATCAGTAGTCTCATTCTTTTGTTTCTGTCTCAATATTTGAGTTACTTTGAATCTGAAGCATTTTAAAGTCAACACAAAGCACCACTCACATGCATTTCATTTTTTAAAATCATTAGTATAAAAGAGAAATCAAGCATTAAAGAACTTCAGCATACCCGTTCATCATTTGTTGCTCTTGTTGATTCTTCCTTCCTCTCATCTGGCAGAGGCATTCTAGTCAAAGACAGTCCATTCAGGGCAGCTAGCTTTAAAGGCCCTATTTTTTTTGCATCATTTTTGTTCTTTTTCATACCCTGCAAAATAAAAGCTAAAACTTGTAAATGTTCTTAAATGTCTGATGAAGTTATAAAGCAGAAACCAAATTAGTTCAAGTAAGCAACTTTCCAACTGGAACTATTCTATGATTCTATGATACTTCTTTGACCCCTTCTGCAAACAGCTCTGACTTTCTTTTTTCTTTCCCCAAGCACTGCAGTAAGAGATTAGGGTGGTGGGACTACATTCCTCCACGGACACAGCACAGGTCTTGTTTCATTCCAGACAGGTTAATTGAACTCCATGAGCATGACAAATATCAATGCCCACAAAGCTCACAACCAAGGGTGTGAGGTGACAGCCCTGCATAATTAACATTCTTGGACAGAACTGAAATCACTTTCCAACCCCAAAAATGCATAAAAATTATTTCTTACTATTCCTTACTATCCAGTTTGTGCGCACTTTTCTTCTCTACAAGCAGGCATAATAATGAACATACGGCTTTAAGATATTTGGATATAGTTAAATGGTTGACTAAGCTTGCAACAAACTGCATATACAGAACATGAACGCAGAACTGCAGACAGATCTGAGCCCTGAAGCAGGCCATGAATCTAGATTATTTAAATTACCATTCATTTTTTTAAGAAAAATATCAAAGGGGGATTTTTATGAAAGAATAAATTAAAATGATTCTTAAAATCAGAATCAATGCATTCAAAACCTAAATGGTAGTTAAGAAGACAAAGCTAAGAGCATGAGACCACATTTAAAAATGAACACAAAGATGACAGACAGTAAGACTCCACTGAAAAGCAAAATGTGCAAACATTGGTAGGGGATAACTTTGTTACCAGGATATTAATCTTAATATTGAATACATAAAGGTAATATTCTATGTTATGCAATGACACTTTTAAATGTTACTGATCATTTTATTGAACA
>JAVHNF010066427.1:1563-12989 GCA_034783455.1 Micropsitta finschii | reverse complement strand
TGATCTTTTTAGGTCCCTTCCAACCCTTGGGATTCTGTGATTCTGTGAAAGTACTTCAAAGATAAGTGGATTTGAAATTTTCAAACTGCTCTTTTAAAACAATACAGGAAGAAATAATCAGTATTACTCACATAGTCACAAACATTTTTTCACCGATGAATTGACAACAGAGAATTTAACTTTCCTTTGTCTTGAACTACTGCATCTTAGCTACCTTTTATTTTAGATCATAAGCATTCTGGCACAGTAACTGTCTCCTTATTTCTACTGCTGTCAATATCTGCCAAAGTTGTTTATCAAGGAACATACTTACTGGGGTCACAAATTCCCATATACAAGTTTCAGAAACATGCATATGATGCCATACTATTCAATTGTGTCTGCATTCTTAATTTTCAAGCAGAATCCTCTCATTTATTTTACTGGTAATTCTGTTCTCTTTTCACTTTCATTCAGCAAGAAAAAAAATATTTCAATTTTAATACAGACATATCAGTGAAAAACTCATTTAAATGGGAGGTGAAATTAGTCCAACTAATTTCCAATGTCCTGAGCTACTGAAGTACTCACATCAAAATTAAATAATGAAGAATGTTAGAAATGATACCTGTACTTCTGATGTAGCAAGGCAACTTTCTGTGTTGCTTCTTCCAGTATTTTTTCTTCTTGTAGCCAACCCTTAAGGTAAGATAGTATTTACAGAATGAAATACAAAAGTTCTACAAAATTAAGTTTAGTTATACTTTCTTTACACTGTCAAGTCAACACTCCACTCTGTTCCTGTATCTTAAATGCTGTAATATGCACACAAACAAAACCAAAAAGCACAAGTACTGTTTTGAAGTTTTACTCACTTTCCCATCTCCACCCCAACCTTTTCAGTGTAATATACAATAAAATTAAAAAGATCTTGCAACATCTTTGCTTCTGTGTAATATGACTCACTCCAGTCTCACAGAAAAGCTTTACTGAGTTGGACAATCTAGAGAGCAGTGAGATGGATGGATTATGGAGTCTTTAATAATAACTTGCATTTACCAATCTAAAGAAAGATTTAAATTTACTAATTTAAGAATTTATATTTATCAATTTAAAGTAAGTACTTACCACTGGAAACAAAGCATATCTTTGTAGGAACTCCTGAGATTCATACTGATCATAGTCTCCAAAATCAGCTAAAAAATAAAAAAATTCTTGGATTCAAACATTTGTAATAAAATGATTCAATATCCAATTAATTGCAGCAGGACCGCCAAGTAGCAAATCTCCATGCTACTGAACTATGATCTGAAATCAAAACAACATAAACTAACCAGTAATGTTTATGATGAGGAAAACTAAAACATCCCATCTTTTAATCTTGTTCTGAAAAACCTGTAAGGTTCCTTGTGGACAGGAAAGGAGAAATGATAGAACAATCAGAGTGTTGCTCCAAGTTCCTTAGTTCCTTGGGTTTTAATTGTTTAATTTTTTAATCCCAGAGTGGTTGAGGATGGAAGGGCCCTTTGGATGTCTAGCCCTAAGCAAGGTCAGCTACAGCACACTGTCTCAAAGCTTTCTCTGGTCAAATTTTGAATACAGCAGATGGAAACTTCACCGCTTCTCTGAGCAACCTGTTTCCAGTGTCTCACCACTCACACAACAGAAAAATTCTGCCTAAATGTGATAAAAGTTAATATATTTCATCTTGCACCCACTGACAGAAAAGTCTGGCTCCATCTTCTTTATTCCCTTCTGTCAGATACAAATTACTTGCAGAATAGTGCCAATACACTCCTGTAACTTGCAGCTGCACTCAAACACTGCACAGACACACAGAAAGCAGAACCTAGAAGCCTTCCCAGACTCTGGGGCTTAATAACAGCTTTGATTTTAATAACAGTTTTGAATTTGTGTCATGCCATATGGCATTCCAAGGAATTTGCCTCTTTTCCTATTTCCAGGAAAAAGCTAACCAATGCTTCAAAGAAGAGAAATAAAGCAGTCTAAACTGTAAAAGCTATGTACCAGTCTCACAGGAGAAACTGTGAAACAGCAGTCGCTATGGAACAGCTGCTTCCAGAAATATAAACACAAACCCCAAGAATACAGATCCATCCATAGTAGTATAATTTTAGAGACATTAGGAACCAAATTTGTATTCAGGGTTAACAATTAATATGCAAGTTATTTGCAATGAAAGGGGAGGACTTGAGACACGCTACACCTACACAGCACTTAAGATAAAGCAGTGTTTAGAATTAGCCTATGATAATTATTTAAAATACAGATTATTCTTGAAGTGAGTTGACCTGAAACAGCAAACAACTGCTTTTGATCATTCACCAGCTCAAATTAACACACCTACCTTGTATAAGCGAGTGCAGTCACTGGAGCACATTAATTTACCTGTGCTTTTTCTGACTTGTTTTTTCCCTGTTTTATAATCATATACAGTTTCTCTCTTACATGAGACTGAAAAGGAATACGAAAGCTAAAAGGATAAATATTTTCCATCTGGAAACAGGATTATATTGAAATATTTCTATGAACAGCTCACTGAGCAGAGAGACATTTACACTGTCCAAAGATATGAAAATAACAAAGCAAGATTTTGTCAGTGAACCATTAAATCCTGGCTTAGATTAAAAAGATTCATAAATTCATTAAACAGATGCATTATACAAACAAGTACTAACATAATTCACCATACTCTACCGGTAACCATGTTTTCAAAAAGCATAAACATCATATTTAATGTGATACTACCAACAAATGTAATAAAAAAAAAAACCAAAAACAACCCGCAAAAAAAACCCAAAAAACCCCACCCCAAGTCGTATGTACTGCCAATGATTTTAAGTCCCATTCAGTTTTTGGCAGATTTACATTTGCTGTTAGATGTACTGCAGTGGCAATTGCTGCGTAGCAATATACAAACACTGAACAAAGCTGCTGCCATTAAAAACCTTTTATTTTGAGAGATTTAAGATCTAACAAGCATGTCAGCAGGGAATACCAGACATGACCAATGCAGACAGACTTAGAACTGGTGGCTCTCTGGTGTCTACTGTATTCCATCTGACCCCAGCCAGGAAAAATAAAGTGGCTATTTTCATGTAGGTATCACAGAAATGGGTCTTCAGGAGTGATTTGAACAAAGAAATTGTTAATAGTCTTGCATACTAACTTGAAATAATCTTACATGTTGGGATATTTGGGAGAAAACATGGAAATACAAGTACATTCAAGTTTGATTTAGCAAAGCATGTTTGTTTCTTCTGTTACCATGATACCAAAATGAAGTCTTTATTAACAGAATCAGATGAAAGGTCTGTAAGCAGGCAACTGAAGTCTTTGACCCCAGAGGAACTCTAATGTCTAATTCAAACCCAACTCCATGTTAGATACCCAGGCACGCCTCTGAGGACTGCACAGAAATGCCACAAGTTCAGGCCCACTGATCCCACTGTTCCCCCTCTTCAGCATATGCAAGGAAGTTCTAAGGAGTAACTCTTTCATAACTTATGGAATTCAGTCTTTGAGTGATAAACAGAAAAACTGCAATAGAAAATACATCAGCAAAGTTTCTAATGAAGTGTTAGCTAGTTAGCACAACTTACCCTGAACAGCTAAACCAGCCAGATGGATTGCTTGTTCCAGCGTGCAAGGAATGTTGCCCTCCAAGATATCTTTCTTTAATTGCAAATAATACTGATACCTACACAAGAAAAAAGAAAAAGCTAATGTGGTCTTCTTAATTTAAAGAGAATGCAGATAAACATGTCTGCATTTCCTACTCCTCTCTGCATTCCCCAGTTTTTGTGAAGGGCAATCCTCCTCACCATTCGGACCCTTCACAGTCTTTGTTAGCTTCTCCCTTAGCTTTCATACATCACTGCATAATCACATACTGCTACCTCTTGAAACAAAGAATCTCCACAATTTCTACCTACTACCATACCCTAATATTGTTTTATTATTTGTACCTCTTAATATTTTTATTATCTCCTTTTTACAATGTTCAGCACACTGGTGTTGTTCAATGCACTGCTGCTGTACTGCTGCATTCCCTTTCAACAGATCAAACATTGCACATCCCTTCAATCACAACAGTAGCTTTCATTTCTGCATTACAACTTCCAAGTACATTTTGTTCTTACTTTCAGGACACCATTTTTTTTTCTTTAATCTGACCTTTTCCTGGGTCATCTCTTGTACGTGCCAAAAACTACTAGGTGTACCATTTGTCCACACACTGAACCACTAGTTTCTTGAATTCTCCTGCCTCTTTCAGCCAGCCGCAAAACACTTTACCTTGTGCCCAAAACACCTCAAAATGCCATTATAACACACATTTTGTCAAGAAGGACATTTGTCTTCAATAAGTCTAGTTTTAAAAGCTGCTTAACTTCCTTGTATTGCACATTAACTCTTGTGAAGTAAGGCTTTAATACTGAGAACATGGAAGCATTCAGTGATTAGAAAAGTCAGGTGAGCTACACTCAGATTTTCATCAGGCTAAAAGGCAACTTTCTTCCCTCACTATTTAACCAGCCTGTTAATAAGGTGACATTTTATAAATATTACCTAGAGTCTTCTGGATCCTTCTACAAAAGAGCAGTATGCTGTATAACAGTACTTAACATCCTTATACAACACATACAAGAACAGCAGGGCCTAAACCCAGACTTAGAAAAAAGGGAAGGAAAAAGCCACCACATATCAAGGCATTTGGGGAAATAAATCTTCACAGTCCAGCAGTAGAACATAAGCTCTTTCCATAGAACTGTTACTAAAAGTAAACATGCAGATGAAGAATCTTGACACTACATTGTGATAGTACAAATACAATCCCTTTTGTCCATTTCCATTTCCTGGTATACATGAAACAAAATTTGCTTTAACATGCTCAATCTCATTTGTATTAAAAAGGCATGAAAAAAACCACTGAGTTCTGAAACTAATCCAGACTCTCACTATTGGAAATCAAACCAAGTACCATCCTCTAGGACTTCAATATAAGGTTGGCAAATGAATTCTTGCTTTCTATACGGCAACACACTACAAAACTGTTATTAAAGCTCCAGCATAAACATTATATTCCTTAATGCCAGAGAAGAACATGCAAGGTCTTTCCAGCAATGTAGTATTCAATGCAACACAACATGTATCCTACTGCAATGCATCCTAGCATAACAACGAGCACAGAATCTGAACTAAAGACTACAACAAAGAAGACAAAAGAAAGAATTATTTTTTAAGCCAGTAAAATTGCTGAGAGAAAGCCCCACACTTAACACTTTTCTAGAAAGAAAATACTAACACAGGTATTACACATAAAAAAGAACCCTCAAGCTGCGAGGCACTGAGCAACACATTAAAGCACCAGTGTCTGCATGAAGAGGCTTACCTCCCTGAAAAGCTTTCATACCACAATTAGTGGGAAAGGTCTCTGGAAGGTATTCTAGCACCAGAGTTTATAAAGACAGTTTCATGCAACCACAGAATAAATTAAGCTGGAAAGGACCTCAGTGATCATCTGGTTGAACTCCTCAAAGTAGGATCAGCTTGAAGTTACCAGCTTGAATGGGTTAATTAACACAAACACAGATTTCTGAAATAACAAATATATATTTGTAATCCAGTTTGTACTCATTTGTCCGTTAAAAAATAATAACCAAATCAGAAAAACTATACACATTAAGGTCACTACAAGCCAATGTATAGGCATTTAGGAATAACAGGCTACTATATGCTATATATGAACAGCTAAATAAAATCTGAATGTGCTTTTTGCAGGATGGACATCCCCAAAAGCAAGAGATGGCTCTTCAAAACACACCAACAAACAAACAAACAAACAAAAAAAAAACCAAAAGAAAAAAACAACCAAAAAAAAACCCCACAGACAAACATGATGGGAAGAAAACAATTGAAAGTCTAATCATACAACTATTACTGAAAAAAGCCTATTACTGAAAACAGTTTTCAATACCTTTCTAAGATCACATATTTTAAATATTCAAAGGGGAATTAAATACACAGTTTGAACATAAATTCTGCCTAAAGTAATAATTTCCACTTCTGTAGAGAGTTGTGTGGGGGAATCAGGCAATTTTTAAATTAGCCATACATTTCAGAATGTTGAAAGCAAAACTACAGACACGTGTATGAAGTTTACCTGGTAATCTCCTGCTGAAGCTGAGAAACAGTAGGCACATAGAACACTACTCCAAAATACACAGTCGGCTCTAAGGCATATTTGTCCAGCTGCTTTTTGAGAGGCTTGTCCAAATCTACCCATCTGCGCTGATTCTGCTTATTATAATACCACAGACTGAAATAAGTAATCTGAAAAAGATGCATTTCAATGATGAAAAACAGTTAATATTAACATAGTAGATAAAACATATTGCATGAAAGTCTTGCTACTTAGAAATAAAGATTTTAAAACACTAATGCTATGGGGGTTTGAAAACTCAGAGAACTGGAGAGACATTTAATATCATAAGCAGACTACTTCCAGATAAGCAATCCATGTACACAAGGTCCCGCATCTAAAAAATTACCACACCTATTATTTATTTGCAAACAGTCCCTGACCTTGTTGTGGCAAATCACAGGTATTAGTGGTAAGCATTTATGTGTGACATAAAAACTAAAAGAAGTGAGGAAGGCAAATAAAAAATAACATTGGACAGTGTGAGAGCAAAGAACGGCTTCTCTGGGGCACTGGCAAATAGGCTTACACGGGATGCCAAAGGACAAAAGAGCACATGACAACTGGTCAGTCAAAGACAAGCTCATTAAAGTACACATCTGGCTCATCCCATGAGCAAGATGATGTCCAGATGCAGCAGCAAGCTTCCTTGCTTGAGCAAGAAACTCTTTACCAAGTCAAAACCAAAATACAGTATGCACTGCAACACACTGCCCAAAGAGGCTGAGTAATGTCCATCCCTGGAATGTCAAACTCCCACTGGACAGTATCTTGAGCTACACGACCTAACTTTGATTAGATTTCTGAGAAGGAGTTTGGATCAGAATATTTCCTATCACTCCTAACCTAACATTTTTCATTTTTATCACTCATAACCTAAATTTTCCTAACACTACAGAGCCACTCAAATTTAAGTTTCTCCACTTGTTTGATAAAAATCTGCTCCTGAAGTATTCATTTCACTCAGTTATGGACCAGCAAGCAGATATGGACTGGAAAATAACTCCTGTCATTATCATAGCAAAACTAGAAAATTGTAATTACAAGGTTATTAATGGAGGGAGGGAGATAAGGGAATGCTATGAATTACCAGTTGTATCTGTAGGCATTTACATGAGAATTCTCCAAGTCCTTCCTACATTATCGTATGTAGAAATGGTAAAAATACGAACACCTTTAATCCAACACTTCATATATTATCAGATGGTTTTAACTTATACAAAATAAAGCTATCAAGGCTAAAGTTTTATAAAACAAATTACTGTTCATCATAGTGATTTTTTATATCAGTAATTTCTATTAATTAGACTTGGGAAAACTGTCTACCTAGCAAAAGAATATTTACTGTTGTTTTTCCAAAAGCTCTAGCATTTTAATGCTTCATGGAGCACAGATTTGAAATTCACTTGGGAGCAACAGCTGGTAGTAAAGGCCACTTTAGTACTTTCCTGTGAAAACTTGCCTATATACACATCTGTAAAAATCACATATATACATCATCTTATAGTCTGAACAGGATATAGTCTACCCTTATGGGCTTCTGGCTGTTCCTTACAGTTCCAACAGGCTGACTATGAGTGTAACAACCACAGCATAGGCAGGTATGCTACACCCCAAGCTTCAGGGACAGCAGTGAAGTCAGTGCTCTGTATCAGCACAGATCATAAAATAATTGTGGGCACAAAAATTAAGCATTAAATAAAAAAAGGCTTTAGCCTTTTTATTAAAGCATTAAATAAAAAAAGCATTAAATAAAAATAGGCTTTTATTCCATAAGAACATTTTCTCTGCTAAATTAGCAAAACTGGGAAATTGGAGCCAACTGTAATGCATCATGTTCTTTTGATGTTGCATACTGGCAAAATGCACTACTTTGCCCCTCTCTTATTTAGCATCAACAGAGTTTTAAGTGATTGTTGGCATGTTTTGGTGGTTTTTTTCATCCAATATTAAAAAAAAAATAAAAATCCTCTAAATTAAAATTGCTGTTCCCATGTAATCATGAAAACAGTACTCAGAAGATATAAAAAAAATCTCAGGATGAAATCTGCTCATTTAACCTTAATTTAGATTCCCTTCTGCAAACTCTAAGACAACTCTGCTCGTATTTGATAAAAAGGCAGGCTGTAATACAAAAATTAAATTGAAATAGAACTATTCATAGAAGAAAAAAAAAAGGTTTTCAGGATAGTGGAAGATAGGACAAGGGGTAATGGCTTTCAAATAGAAGAGGGTAGACTGATATCTGGAGAAAAGGCAGAATGCTGATATATACAAAATAGTTTCATGCTTGGGAAAGCTTAAAAATCACCATATAGAAACAGACTGTATCCCCACATTGCAGAGTTCTCTTGTAAATCAAATCCTACAAACCAAGTTTTTCACAGGGGGGCACTCTGTGGTCTTCTGACTTCTGAAAACCAAGGGCCAAATTTAATAAGTCATAAATACTTCCAGTTTCAAGAGGATAAAAGGAATATGGCTTTGTATACAAATACTATAAACAACCCTGTTTTCTAATTTTCTCAGTTTAAGTGCATTAAGTTTGCTTATACCTTGGACAACACTTGCTTTTATTTCTGTGCTTCAATTTGCCAACCATAAGATGCAGTGTGTGGTAATTCCCAGCACTCAACATATCCAGAAGATTCCACAGGAACTGTAACAGTAGCATCAAAACAGCTCCATTGCTAAAGAAATACTATGTTAACTGTAACATCACACACTGAAAGGATAAAATGTACCAAATGACTAGTCCTCAATCCTTCCTCAGACTCAATGAGGAAAGGAGTGCAGGCAAAAAGTTTTATTTTTTTCATTACAAGACTGTTACCATCATGTGCACAATCACAGTAGCCAGACTGTGATGCTGACATTCTGTAACTTCCAAGTGTTATAAATGTAATGCATATATAATGCAAGATGGTAAATAAATTACAGGAACAAAAAATTAAAAACCCAGTTGATCTATACGCCATGAGCTGAGCTATTTGATCTCACTTGCTAGGAAAAGCTCAAAAAAGAAAGCCTACTGTGCTTTTCCAGCCCACCTGGCCAACAGGTCAACTGCATCAGCCCTGAGCTGAGGGCGACCCGAAATGCTGAACCACAACCTCCTGAGTGAGTGCAGAGGCCATGGCAGAGACTGAAACTTAAGGGAAACAGCCACAGAAACACAGAAACACATCAACAAAGCTAAAAGACCCTCTGACGTAACATACTCCTGGCTCTATACCCTGAAGCCTAAACTGATGTAGAGTCTATTGTTAAGGCATGATGATCATCTGCACTGGCGTGTTTCTTTAAAAGACTTTTTCTTGCCTACACACAGCACAGTAATTGCTGGCACAACAGACTAAGAAAAATGTTTCTGCATATTAAAATATTCTCTGGAATCCAGCATATCTTTAAATAAGATTTTTCTGCCACAGTATTTTCCCTTACGAACTCCCCCAGTCTGGACTATCAAAAATAAAATGAAAGCCAAGCAAAACACTGTGGACCAAAGCCTGTCTTCTGACTTATATGCAAACCTTTTACTTGACTTCAAGGGCAGAATTTGATCTTCTGAGTTTTCAGAGGAGCTTATGCACCCTGGAATATTCACACTGATTAAAATAGAATCCATTTTTATTCATTGCTAAAACATTTTATTATTAGCAGCTCGGGACAACACCCAATGCTAAAAAGAATGTCATGACATAATTCTTAAAATATGTTAAGCTGTTAAGATTAACACTGCTTTGAGGTTCATTTATTTTAGTGACTTATTCATGACCCAGCCCCTCCAAAGCAAATCAAATAGAAATAAAAAGAGCATATAATTTGTGCACAGTTACTTTCTATCTAGCTGCTTTCTGTCACTACAGACAGGAATAGTAAGCATTTTTTGCATGAAAGTTTAAGAGTCATTAAAAATATAAAAGTACCAAAAGGCCAACACAAGTTTGGCGGGCATGGAGTGATTTCTTTTATGAAATAAAACAGATTTCCTAAGCTAAGCAGAGGAGCTTCATCAGGTATGAACACCACAAAACTATGTTACTGTAGGCGGCTATATCACATCTTTCAGAACGATATGAGAGTCAGAGAAATGGGGCTGATCAGTCCTAAGAGTCCAAAGTAAAATCTTACTATGGACTTCAATTGCCTAAAAGCAAGGTATAGAGAAGACAGAGACAGACTCTTCTTGGAAGTGCTTACTGCAAGTACGAGAAGCACTGGGCCCAAGCTGTAAGATGGGAAATTCCAATTAGATCAGGAAAAAATTTCACAAGACTAGCCAAAGACTGGAACAGGTAGTCCAAGAAGGTGCCAAATCTCTACCTCAGGAGGCACTCAAATTCACCTAGGCAATCCCTGAGCCACCTGATCCAAGGTCACCTCTCTGAGCAGAAGGTGGGATTATATAACCCTCAGAGGTCCCTTACAACTCAAACAATTATGTGATTCTATGTCATTATAGAATTGGAGCTGATAAAGAGAAACAACTGGCTCAGAAATTCTTGGATGTAAATTAAATAACACCTTTTTTAAAAACAGCGTTATCTCTTACAAACCCATTAAAAACTGAATTTTAAATCTTCAACTTTTCATCGGTTTCCACATCCATTGAGCATAGTTTACTGTTCCTCATCTCCTCTGTAATTTGAAATTAAACCAATGAGATAGTCCTTCGTTTCTGTACCAACTGCCTCATATTAGTTAGTTACAACTAAGTGCTGCATTTTGGTTTATTTTCCTCAATGTGGATCAGCATCATCCCTAATATAATTCCGTTTTGACTCTAATCTAAGCATAATTTGTATGTATCAGTTATTCTGATTAGCAGTATAAAATAAAATGTTTTAATATAGGATCTCGGGGTCTATTTTGGTTACAGTTTATCCAGAAATGAAATAAAAATGATAAATGTATACACCAGATATAAAATATATGTAATCTTCTCACTTGAATTTAACAGCACCTATTATGATCCTCAAACTTGACTGTGCCTTCTTTTGTTGGTTTTTTTTTTTGGAAGTATTATATAAAGAAAAAGTTATGTTCTCTAGGATTCTGAGAAAACCCTACCGTGCTGTGGATCTTAAAAAAACGGAAAAAGAAAGAAAAAGAAAAAAAGATAAAGAAAAAGGAAAAAGAAAAAGGAAAAAGAAAACGAAAAAGAAAACGAAAAAGAAAACGAAAAAGAAAACGAAAAAGAAAACGAAAAAGAAAACGAAAA
>JAVHNF010066409.1:23066-47943 GCA_034783455.1 Micropsitta finschii | reverse complement strand
ACAGATCAGCAAGAAGCCTAGAAAGAACCACACTTACAGCCTTTATATCTCCCAAGGCCATATATTTTCTCTAAGATGAGGGAAAATTAATGTGGCCTCTTTATTGGATGGAAAGGGCTTTTCAGTTTAACCTTGAGCTATTTCCCTTTACAAAGAAATTGCATAAAAGCAACAATGAAAAATTTTAATCTCCTTATAGGATAATGGGAGAGAGATCATCTGGAGTTTATAAAGCATCTTAGTTAATGGATTCATTTTAATAATGACAGGTTTATCCACCCACATTGGCAAATCTTGATTTATTTTTTTTCTCAAGTGCATGCATTCAGATTACTCCTTTTAAAACACAGAAAGGAAGTGTCACACTAAGAACAATACCAGCACTCTCTTGTCTCTCCTTTGGCAGTCGAGGTGGAAAGTCACAGCATCCTCCCTGAGACCTGGGTCTGTAACTTGGGAACTGTCTCTGACCATCTTTTCTCTGCATCCTAATGTCCATGCACAGCTGATTCATACTCCAGCTGGCTCAGATATGTAACCTCCCTATGTGTCCTTCTGCTGGTTCCTTTATATTTTTTACCAGCACCAGTATTAACTGCCTGCCTTTGCTTTAAAGGCCCAGTTTGATCTCTTCCTCTCCCCATAATCAGTTCTCTTACACTGTCAAGACAGTGTCTCCCTTTTCGATGCAGCAAGGGATGCAGCTGTGCTAGCTCGACCTTAAACATGTATCCGTGTCCTCTGCAGCTCTCAGGCCTTTCATATCTGGAAGGACCTTCCCTCAGGCTGTGTCCTTCTGTTTACTGCTAACACCACTGGTTCCTTGGCTACCTTTCTGCCTTCGGGCACTGGTGTCCTGTTGGTCTGTAAGCATGTGGAGGAAGAGATTGTCTCTGCTGTGTCTGAGTAGCACATAGCTCTGTGCATTCCTAGTCTACACCATAACTCCTGGGCCCTATAGTAATGCAAGTAATTAACAGTGGTTCTTTTCACCATCATCTGGAAATGCTTGTCAGCTCTGTGGCATTTCTTGTTTAGTGAGCCTGGTGAAGCAGATCTTGCAATGGGGGAAGAAAGCCAAGCTGGTTACCAATCCAGGAGTAATACAACACTGATCTATGTTTAGTGTTCTTTTTATTTTTCACTCGCTGAATGCATTACAATTCCTTAAATAGGGCCTAATTTTGCCTCAGCAAATGCCTCATATGTTGTGAAATTTCTCTCTGAAGTGCAGGTGTTTACCAAGGCTGCTGGAGTCTCTGCCGTTCTGCTCCTTACTTTCTCTAATCAACAGGCATCCTAAGATGCTTGCTGGGTTAATTGAAAAGTTGCTAGCAGGGAAGCAACTCTGCTTGTGTCTGACCATTTGATTGGCTCTAATGTGAAAGGGCAGGGGGAGAGAAAAACATCTTTCCTCTTTGGGAATACTCTGTGCAAAGGCTTTCTGAAGGCTCAGGATCGGTGAGGCTCCTTTGTTCATCAGCACTTCTGTGGGCATTGGGAGATTTCTAATAAGATCACAATTCAGGACATTAGGAACCTTTAATACTTCACAACAGCATACATCCTAAGCAAAAAACTCTGTACATGTTATGTGTAATGTAAGTGGTCACAAAACTTCTGTCCTGTGCATTTTGTCTGCTTCTTAGCAGTGCCATTTCTGGGGGATGTCACCAGTATACACCAGGCAAATGGACCTCTATCCACCGCCCTGGAACCTTAACTTGCCCAGTGGTTGGAGAAGGCAGAGGTGCTGGACACCACCCCAGGTCTGCCTGATCTGCTCTTCCTAATCCTGCAGATCTGGAGGAAAGAGGATACTGAAAGAGCAGCTGAGTTGCTAAATTAGATTTCTTACCATGTTCCCAAACGTCATATAATGCAAATTACTCAGAAGCAAATGCTCACTTTGAAACCAAAACTGCAACCAGTAATTCCAGCGGAGTGAAATAAGGATTTTGAAGATGAATCCCATGCTGGGAATAATGCTCTAAACTAAGAAGCCCAGGAGTAAAGAGCTCAAATCTGCTACTCTCTTATTTTTAGTTTTCCTCTGGCTCAGTTTCTCCATTTCCGCTGCATTGTCCGAATCAAGGAATTCTTTTGAATAGTCTCAATGTTGCTGACTCTTTCCAAAACTACTTAGGAAACATAATGTAAGAAAAGTGAAAGCAATCTTTGCAATACCAAGGCCTTGTTTAATTTACTGGTCTATTTATTAACCTTACCTTGATTCATCACCATCAAGCTGTATCTTCCAAACCTGCGGAATACGTTTGGAAGGAGGAAATCTGAACCCTGTTTTCTTCCTTGTGGAAGTCCAAGTTGGCTGATTTTGAGAGAGCTCTCTTGTCTGATTAGCACATAAATAGCATGTAAAAGTACACAGCTTCACATCCATGTACTAAGAGGTTGTGAGCTCTGGATGTGGAGACCAATGTGACTTTATTCTCTGCTGATGAATCACTTCCAGTTCTAGAAAGAGGAAACTCACCTTATTATGAATGAAATGGCACATTCTCCTTCCCCCATTTCATGAGCCATGCTGTTTCTCATTTGCATATAAGCTCAAATACGTGTCTGCTCGTGTACCATATCCTTTAGTGGAGACACCAGTACACTTCCTCACTTCATGTGTACTCTCCTTCCTTGAAGGCAAAACCAGATCTCAAGGAAGAGTCTCAGATCAGAAGCATGAAGAATGACAAGCCTCTTTACCCTGTGATTATCTTATTAGCCTCTTCTGGAGAGTTATCCACAAATGTCAGCTTTTCAATATATGCTGAAGAAAATTCTTCATTACCAAGTAATTTTTCATTACCAGCTAATGTTAGGCTTCATTGGATTTCATCTGCTAAAACACTCAATCGGGAACCAAATTTTATTCTCTAGAGGTTGGGGGGACTTATCCCTGCATCCGGAATGCAGCTTATGGTGCCCTGAAACCTGTCTGTACTGACCAAAGAAGTTACATTTACATTTGGTTTTCAGGGTGAGATATTCAGATTAAGGGTGTCATTCTGCCCTTCTAAGTAACATAGGAGCTAAAACTCCCCTGTGAGCCAGGGGATGGAAAGAAGCTGTTCGACTTCATGTATTGTTATTAAATATCCATTGGTCTGGAGGCTGCAGTACGCATGTCCCAGGTGACTGAACCCAAGGCTACAACAGAACCATTCTCACTTTTTCTTCTTTACATCCAGTGAATTTACAGTTACTCCATATGAGAGGAAATACCATTAGTAAGAGACACGATGAACTCTGCTATGGATATTTTGTAGCCTAATGACATTCTCAATATGGATTAAGGTGATGAATGTGAATGTGGATTCTCCATGTCCCTGAGCAGCGCTCTGACTGCCAGGCTGCTCACTGACAGACAGGGCTGTGCTTCCAGAGCCACTTGTTTCCCTTGCTTTGAGAAAACTGTCCAACACAGGTGGTTGGGAGCTGCTGTTGTATCAGCAGTAGTTTCATTTTGGTTCACTTGACACGTTTGCTTGTTTGTGACTTTGTGTGTTTCTGCTACCAAACTGATAATTCCTGTATTCAATTCTTTTCCTTCTTCTCTGGCAGTTTTAATTCATATAGAAAAAGGAAGCAAGGGGGGGGAAAGATGGGATCTGTGAAGTAAATAGCTTTAATTTTTTCTCCAATGTATTCATTAGTCAAAATTAGCCACTGAATAATTTACATGGATGATTCTTAGTTCACCAATTGTCTGTTAGCAGTTCATTACCCATACTCAAATTGCAGATGTTTTGATTAAGTACATGAAATGCATCACAGCTGTGATCTTTCTTTCAGGGTAGTTTCTCTGATGTCAGCAGAGGCTCTCTCTATTTATACTAACAGTAGACCTGAATGTAGCTCAGTGTATATCTCTCTTGATTACAGAACTTAAGCAAAGCTTCCGAAATCAATGTGATTTTAGTGTTCATGGCTCTCAGCCTTGGGCCTCGAGTGCTTTTTTAGACATACAGGAAAAATAGGAGGGGTTCACAAACTCAGAGACACCAAATCCTGCACAGCAAGTATGAGGGAACAGGCTTGCATTTCTGCATGACCTTTCCTAGGTTCTTAATCAGTAGCACATAGAGACTTGGTAGATCCTGGGCTGAAAATCAGGGGTTTAAACCTCTAATCAGGTATCACAGAGCCAGGCTCTGGATATGAAAGCTGACAGCTCTGAATTGGGTTTGCTCAGGCATGTCAGTATCATTATGGATGCAGGATTTTTTCACAGTTCCTTAGTCTTTCCTCTCTGCAAACAAGCTTTTCTTGCAACCTTTGATTTCCACAGTGGCCTCTGGTTCATTTAGAAAGGATCGAAATATATATAGAATATGTATTTCAAGAGTCTGGCCTGCCTGTCTTCTCCAGGAGTCACCACCAGGCATCTCTGAGGACAGCTTCAGTGGCTGCTTTCCTTTAACCCTTTTGCAACACAGTTCATCATCACCGTGGACAAATAGAGCATTCTTACTGCATTTATGAAACTGAGAAGAAGGTGAAATCATTATTGTTAGTCTACAAACAAGAGTTAAATACCTATCATCAAATGTAAAAAGAAGTAAATACGGTATAAATTATTCTAATAGGTTTGCACAGAAAAGAGCAATTAAACTAATGCAGTTTGACTTCTTTTCAATGAATAATGTACCCAATCATTTCTACATTGTTTGGAAAGACTATGTGCAGATAATATTGTCTTATGGCCTAATTTTTTTCATGCAATTAGTTGCATACATTTGCTGACAGGCTAATTTATGAGCAATTGCTTTAAAAGCAGAACTATTTTGCATTTAATTACATTGGGTTGTAATCCATCTGTTGACAAATTTGTGTGTTTTGCTATTTATTTGCTAATGCATTCCACCGCTCCAACATGATCAGTCACACAAGTTGAATATTTTTTTGATTATATAAATACCATAGGGTAATTAAGGGCCAGATGTATGGCTGGTGGGAATGACTAGTTGCAGTATTTCTCCCTCCTTTTCCCTCCCAGTTGAACCTTTTATTACTGCTCTGTGGAGAGTGAACAAAACTATGATTAAAACTGGGATTCTGTGGCTGCTGCTTCTCAGCAGCTGCAGCAGGGGAAGGTGGGGAGAAGTTATTACGATGAGGCCCTCCAATGCTTTGTGCCCAGGACTTGCTGTTTGCTTGTGTGCCTGTTACCTCTAAAACATTGTGTGTTCTTGAGCAATTCCATCCTCTTGTAGTGGGAAGCAGAGGGAAATCTGAGAAATCAGGTTTCTGGATTCACTGTTTTCACTCTGAAGAGAGGAGGAAGGGTGAGCTGGGTGGAACAGTCCCTCAGGTGAGGTGCCTTTGGATGTCTGTTGCTGTAGGTTTCTTGCTCTATTGATGGGCAAGGGATGCCTGAACTGTGGGTGCAGCATGCATAATGGTAACTGTTGGGAGAATGTTGTTTCTTTTGGCAGTTACTGCTTGGACTAGTGAAGAGTGGTGGTGTTTGGGTGTATACCCTTGAGAGAAAAGAGAGGTATGAACGTGAGGGGTTTCAAGGCAGGTATTGTACTTGGACTTTGCATCATCCATGGAGGAAGAAACAGGAAAGCTTACAAAAATGTGGACCTGGTAGGGCGTAGATGGTAGTTGTCTGTGCTGGAGGAGCTTGCTTCCTTTAGTGGGTAGTTCCTTCAAGACCAGTTGAGTTTAGGTTGCTCTCACAAAAAGAGCAGCAGCAGTGGGTAATAAATCTTAAAGTCTTCTAAACGTCACTTGCATCTGGACACTCCATAGCACTTGGCAAAGCACAGTGTGACAATGGACAAAGCCACCTTCTTACAGCATCAGCTGCAGGGTGTTGGATTCCCTCTGTCATTCTTTCCCATGTTGACTAATACATTACCCCTAAGAAACCCCTTTTGTTTGCATGATAATTTGAGGCGAGCTGTACTGTCCAGGAAAGCAGAGAGCAACAAAACCTGGCTCTTGATAGAGCTTCTAAGACTATCTAGTTCAGGGCCCATCAAAATAGCTCTGCGGAGTACCATGCAAAAGTAGCAGTAGGAGTGACAGCTTCTTATGTACCAAAAGCAAAGATTGAACAATGTGCATTGAAGCCTTTTATGTGACAGTGCCTGTAGAGATGTGCATGAGCATGCATATGTTCTGGCTGGTTCATTTGCACTATTGTCATAGAAGTACAGGCTATTGATTCTTTTCCCAAAATAAAGGTCATTATAAGACTTGTGAAGGTAGGTGTTTGTACACTGGGTCTGCCCGGACTTACTTCAGGTTCAGATACACATCAGCTTTCTCAGCCTCCGAGCAGGACTGAATTGAATACCACATTTTCAGGCAAACACTTTCTGACTTTGGATTAAAGACAAAGGTCAAATTAGAATTCTCTTTGTATGCTTCGTGAGTTGGATTTTTGGTTTTGATTCTTTGTGGTCTTAAATAACTGAATTTCTATTTCTCCTGAGTATTAACAGCTGACAGCTGTACAGATTATGAGAGTTCAGGCATCTATAAAAATATCAGTTCCTTTTGAAGTGCTTTAAAGCATAAATAATAGTTAGAAAATATCCTCAGATGACAATATCAGTCTGTGTAAAAAGATATTCTTCCCTCACCTCATTCTGCTTTTAATCTAGAAATTAAAGACAATAGGGACTGCAGTTATCAAAGATGCCAAAAAAGTATTCCCTCTTGGGGGTTCCACCTAGAAGTTCTAGTTTCTATTCAATGTACTTTGGGAAGCTCAGTTTGTTGTTAATATGCTTTTGTAGAGCTAAGAGCTTAAAGGAATGGGTAGACCCTTTGTGAGAGTCAAACAAATAAAGAGTATGCTTTTTATTCTCTGAAGCACAGATGACTACAATTGTAACTAACTGAATAATTCACAGTGATTAATTTGAAGAGCTTTTCAAGGTTTTCCCTGTTTTTTGTACATTTAAGCAGATGTATGATTTATTTAAACATATTTCAGGGTAATTGTTTGGTCTTGAGACTGCTAGAAGGCAACTGCCATTTGAAATATTCACTGTATAGACAAATTTCACAACTTCTGTGATATTTTTGCCTTCCATCATAGGCAGTTTATGTGAAATGCTTAAAATGCAAGTCACATGTTAAATATTGTCACTCTCACCATTTTGGCTAACCTCGTCAGATGGTCAGGGAGAGGAGATGATATCATAGAATTCATATAAGTAGCAGGCTGAAATGTGAATTTTGCAATTGGATTTATTATTGCTCTTTTTATGGTAGTAGTTCCTAGTTACTGTAATGAACAAGGCAGATGACTGTGTGGGTGTTCCAGGCAACTGCATCCTAGAAGCCTTCTCTGCACTTCCTCAAATCATACTTTTCCTGACATTGTCATTGCTCTTTAGGAGCAATTTTCCCAGTGCACTTAATTGATTTGAATATTGCTTCATCCTTGTAAGCTGGAATGGTTACAGAGAAGAACAAGGCAGAGATTGTAAGAGAGCATGAACCTCACCCTGTGCTTCTGAGAAAAGTCACTGATGAGCAGAAGCCACTGGGGAGAGAAAAAAGCAACCTCCTTGTGTCCCTGTGTTTTTTAGGTTTTTTTGGGATCGAGCTGAACTAATATACTGTGAAGGGCAGGGGGAATGGGAAAGCAGTAAAGAGGGAGCAGCTCTGAGATACAGCACATCAGCCAGTGTCCATACTCCTGCTCTTCCAGCTGAGAGTGTAGGACTTTTTAAGTATTTAGCACAATGCAATTTCATGTTGCATGTTCAGTTTAAAAACTGAAGAAAAGCATTTTCTCCTGAGGTCTCTGTGCTGGTTTCCCAGCTGAAGAGGTCCAAAGAGAGTTTGCAGAAGTGGAAGTAAGAGAATTCTGAAGCCTGATGAGGCTCATCTGAAACTTAATCACGGTTGGCCCTGATTTTACATTCAAAATCCAAAGAACTGCAAATATGAGCGTGGGAAACAGCAGTGATTCTATCCCATGTCTTTCATCATGAGATCCTAGTGCCCCCCAGAGTCTGGCTAATAAAATCACGGAGACCAAGATCCAATGAATGGGCTATCCTCCCTGAAACAGATGGAAATATTTCATGGTGTGGTGCTTTGACATTCCCAGTTGTCCTATTAGCTGTCCAAAGTAATTGAGTTCAGATGACCAAGACATAGATGTTGCATATTCTTCCCGAGTTGAAAAATAGAACTCATTTGCTGAAAGAGGGCAGGAATTATTTAATGAGGAGCAAAGGCATAGATCTGCAGAATTGTGAGGAGAGAGGAAGCGATTGCACTGCAGCTGACTTCTTGTTTACTACAGCAGCGTGGTTTAGGCCACTCCGGGTAGGAGTGAGATGAAGATGTTTTTTATATCATTAACTTTACCCATGTAAACTGAAGTACAGTCTGGTGCAGCCACAATTAGCAGCAGATGTTCCCTCTGGAGTTGATGGAGGGATGGGCACTACCTGAGAACCGTTAGGTGATAGAAGTTTAGGTGACACAAACACCTTCTTCATTCCTTTTCATGGCTCTTCATTCACCCAGTTCCCATCTACTCTGTTCTTCAGACTTGCTTTGCAGTTGCAGCTCATGTGCCTGAGACAGCTTCACTAAGAGCAGGCTTTATTCCTGTGCACTTTCTTCCCCACAGTTCCTGTGACACTAACTGCCCAGCAGCTCTTTAACAAGGAAGGTAAGCTGCTGTTCAGAACATTTTTTAGTGAGTATGAGGACACTTTTACTACATCCAGCTCACTTTTTCATTACGCTTTAAAAGGAACATTAATGTCTATGAAAAAAGAAAAAAGGGGAGATTTTATCTGTTACCTTTTGTAACACCAAGACATTTTAGGATGTTTTCAGAACATGTACTTGACTTTAGTCCTTCCAAATCTATTTTGTATTTGTAAAGCCATTTTATGGTCCTTTGAAACCAATTCTAAAGCTATTCCACAACCATTCTGAAAATATCTTAGGTATGGAATTTACACAAATATTTTTATTTTGTGTCTTTTTTCTTTTTTTTTTTTTAGTGTGTTGATAATTTTGACCTGTACTCTTAAACCATGGACATCTCTCCATGACCTCTCTAACGGGCTGCGTGAAGGAGTTGCATTCATCTGGGCAGTGTTAGGCCAAGAAAACGAGAAGGAAACATATTCAATGCAAAGTTTTAGGGCCAGATGGAGTAATTATCATTTAGTTTCAACTTCCTCTATGGCACAGGCCACACTGCTTCACCAAGGGTTCCTTTGTCAAGGTGAGCAGCAGAGTTTTACTAGACCACAAAGTTTATTACTGGCTGTAAGGTTTCATCCGCTAACTGGGGGGCATGGCAGGCTGGTTTGCTTTCTCAATAGGGGAAAGGTCTAGTCTGACTTGTCAGATGGTGATAATAGTGAAGACAAGATTGAAAGCCACTAAACAGGCCACCTGCTTTAGCAATATCAGTAAGGTTTGGATCAACACACTGCCTATTATTATATTACTTTCTCCTTGCCAATGCTTTGTGAGGAACTTGACCAGATTTATGAAACCATTCACTTTCCAGTTGTATGTAACCCTGATGCTAAGTAGGTTTTCTTTGAATACAAAATAGCATTGTCAAAGCACTGATCATTTACTTACTAGACACAGCCTGTCTCGGACAAACTAAAGCTTTATTTAGAAGCAGCCATGTTAAAGCCCAATTCCATCATCAGTGTGTAAGGGCCAGGAACTGAATGATGTGTGCTTAGAGAACAACCTAATCACAGCTTATGTGAAAAGCACAAAGCAAAGGGGAAGGTAGAGGTCTGCTTCTGCAGCAGCGTGCTGTATTCACAATGCGGGAGCGTGTGCACTGAGTCAAAAAATGTGTAATGAAGTATCAAGTGTTATTATACAAAGTAGTTAGAAATAAAACTAACATTAGGTAGAAGAGATATGATACTGCTACAGTAATCACTCTGAAAGCAGAGGAAGGGTAAACCAATATGATCTGGTTGTGATTTGAAATTGGTGGAATTTACATCCCCTGAGCATCTTTTTTGGCTCAGAAGGAAATGAGCAGGCTTCCCTCTCCTTGTGTTTACGGGAAAGGCAGCTGCATAGCTATTCTCTCACCCCAGTCTCATCAATACTGGCTTTCATGTTATTAGCTCTTGAGATTGCTCTCGCAATGATTCAGCCTTTAAGATGTGGTTATTGTGCTTTTTATAAGTGAATTGAAAAAACCACAAAGGTTAGCTATATTTCTTCTCAGTGAATTCCTTAGCAGAAGGAAACATTCAGTGATGCCCCTTTCTGTGAATATGGTCTGACAGATCAATGCATTTTCTGGGTTCTGTTACCCTGCTGAGAATTTATAATGGATTTGGAGGCCAGACCACATCTTCCCTTCTGGCCAAGGATAAGTTAATTGAGTAAACATGACCACACAGCCTCACAGAGTTTCTAGATTGTCATTCTCTGTAGGAAGAGGGGGGCATATAGTCCTCTGTCCCACAGGAGAATCAATGCAAGTTGGAGCGTGTGTCTGCATGGAGGTGCCATCTGCTTATGGACCTTTTCCCCACTTTGGCAATACTTTATGTGCTGGGGGGGCTGTAAGCTGTTTATACCCTGCACAAGAGAGATACAAAGTTCTAAGGTGAATTATTGACAAACGATAGATAGATATTTTTATTTGAACTGCAAGTATATTCTCTGGGGGTTTTATGTTTCTTTTCTGCTAAAGCGAGGTATGATTTTGCTGATGATTTCTGCCTGCTGACATAACTAATTACTTAATGAAGGGCTTCTGCCTTCTGTTTAGAGATAGCTGAGATATTAAGAGAGTGCATTAATGCCCTTAGAAACACAGTGAGACTTGAGAAATCCATAAAGATATATTTAGTGGTAAAAATTATTCCACATGATAATTTGTCAATTACAGTGTTCTATCAGATATCAGATGCTCAAGATGAAATCTGCTCCAGCTGGGGGAAGGATCCATTTTCTGTGCTTTCAGACATGTCTGGAAAGAAAATGCCTTTACTTAATTTTTTTTTTTCCATGGTTGCTGTGTTTGTAGGGCTTGAGTTGCATTTAACATCAAGGTGGGTTTGTTTAGGGCTAGCGAATGGTTGATGGATGTTCCCAGCATGGTATAGGCGTAAATTGATGTTTCCTGCATTGGTAAAGGGTGCCATAGGAAATGCTCGTAAGTAAACTTCCAGTACTGGTTCAGAGAGGGATGGAATAACTTAAGTAGCCTGGCTCACCTGCCCTCCCAAAAGCAAGACTAAATTATATTAAAACTATAATCAACCATAATAGAAAGTAACTTATAAGACCAAGGAGTATTTGCCTGTGTTCAAAACACACAGACTTAATAGCATTTTGCTCCTTCCTGCAGCTGAGTATTGGATTGTTTCTTGTGTAACTGCTCTTCTGACACAGGGACATCACACGCATCCACAGAAAGGAGAGTTCAGCTCCCTCTGTAATGAATCTGTGCCAGGGAGGCCACCCTTGCAGGTGGGAACCAATGCTGCTGTCCTGAAGACTATAGGGAGGGGCCTTGTCCTTTCAGAACCTCCACAGAAAGCAGCTGGTAGAATAGTCTGTGATAACACCAGGAGCATCTGCTCTAAATGGAACCCTTCCCCTTCTGTATATAATATGTGGTAATACATTGATTTGCTTTGTTATAATTTCTGTCATTTTCTTACCAGTTAGCAATAAAAAGCCATAGTTTCAGTGACAGAGAGCCTCATGCTCTGCCTTGATTCTTGTTTCAATACGAAAGCTTACTCAAGGAGGACTAATGAAAATTATAGCTATTTATCCACCAAAGCTATGAAATGATACATTAAGATTCCCAAAGTGCTGGGTTACTGTACTGTGACAAATAGAATAGTCTTTCTGAAGTACCCTTGAGTGAGAACAAGTGTGCAAAAAGGAAACTAATAATGGAGTTGGAGGGGTTTTTTTTTCAACCACTTAGCTGCCAATAGCAGAAGTTATAAATAAAGTTTATATTTCTTAAATGTCTTGGGGGGTGGGGAGAGCGTGATGGTTAAAAGCTGGTAAAGGAGGGGGTGCTTAAAGCCCATTGTGTTTTAACTTGGCGGAGGAATAAATGCAATTTCTACACATTTAATGTTTTTTAAGTATTGTTTTTCCGGGCTGTGTACAGCCACTGAGCCCTGGAGCAGGACAGCGCTGCGCCCTGTAACCAAAGGCCTCGGGCAGTGTGCTGTGGTGTAGGTAGGACTTGTTAGTGTGCTTGTGTAATTCATGCTGCTCTTTTCAGCCTGTACTTTGTTGCAAAGGAGAGCATCAAAACCGGGAAAGAGACAATCTGTGGACAAGCACACTAATAACACTGAACTTGTGTTTGTATTTGTTACACTTCTCAAATCTGCCCTCTCTTTCTATGCCTACAAAATGTGTAAAGTCAGAGCAGCCAATGAGCTGTGACTCCTGCTCATCTGTCATTTTCTGGCCTGATTGTTTCTTGCTGCCACCACTGTTTCCCCCTGTATAAGTGGATTGAAAGCCTGCTGAGGTACAGATCTTTTTCTTAGTGTATTTGGTGCTCACCCTGGGTGAGTCACACTAAAAGCAGTATGAAAAAACAGTGATCATGGGATTACAGTGCTTTAAGAAACATTAAGCAGTGCCCTCAGCTCTCCTCTGCAGAGGACTTTCAAACAAACTTTTCAGTGAGACATTAAAGGACATTAATCTTGGCATTTGCCAAGGTAGGCTTAGAAGTTTGCAAGTGCCTATGTGTTAGGAGATTTCTGACCAAGGGCTCTTTGTTCCACCCCCAAATCTGGTAGCTGGAAATGAAGTGAAAGTATTTGCACCACTTGCACAAGGAGAGAAAATCAGTGATTTCTTTAGGGGTGAAATAAGTACTCCAGTCACTTCAGATCAGGATGAGTTGAACGTGTTCTAGGTCAGTCACAAATGGATAGGTCTGATATAGCTAGATGTGGTGAAGTTCTTCGTCTTGTATATAGTATGTCAGAGGAGTGCCCCTTCTGGCCTTAACATATAAAGAAATATCTTTTCTCATTTACCCTGTGGGTCTGTGGAGTATTCAACCAAATGAGGAGAGACAAAAAGCTTGGAAACAAGGTCTTTGATAAGTGAGATTTCCTTTCCCTACCTTTTCCCATCAGATAACTTTGTAAATTAGTGACTTTGACATGTGGCCTGGTTTGTTGGGGGTTTTTCTTAGTAATGAAGAACAAAAATCAGGCATCAGTTCCTGATTATCACTGTTGTGCAGAGGTTTGAAATAAAATCAGTGTTATATGGCTGAACCTGCCTGAGAAGTCCTTTATAAAAAAAGTAATAATGTCTTCATCACAGCAATAAGGAGATAAATTTGATGTTAAATGGCAAAGCACAGCACTGCATATTTCACGCTCTGTAATGACTTACGAGTTCATCACAATAAATGTTATCAAAATAACCACCAGAATAATTAAATGTGTTGCTCTGGTACCTGAGCTGAGATCTTTTCAACTCAATTCATGCTGCATTGCCTTTTGCGTGGCCACTATTCAGTATCACTTTTAAAGAATGTGAAAAGGCAGCAAAGTAAATCCTTTATGGCAAAAGGCTGCACAATTAAAGAGAAAAGGGGAGTTGCCTTGAAGCTTTCCCACTGCCTGTAAAAAATGAGCTTTAGGTTTTACAGAGGTGGCATTATTTTTAAATGTCAGATCTGGGCCTTGCTCTCCCCTTTAATATAAATGTCAGTGGCATTTTGCTGGGAAATCTTTTTTGTTTCACCTTCTGCTTTGATAAATTCAGACTGGCTTTCAATCTTGCTATCTACCTTTGTGTATTAATAACTCTGCTGACCGAAGTTCTGCATCGGGATTTTTCCAGAGCCATGAATACAACACAAGTGATAGACCAGGCATATTCCAAGATACCAGCAACAAGGTTTTAGCATGAAGTGGAGAAGTGCCATAGTGTCAGTTGGAGATGAGGAGGTACAATACCATGAACCCCCACAGTCATAGCCAGTGCAGGGAACTTCATGAAGTGTCCCTTCCCATGGCGGGGGGGAGGGAGGCGGGGCTGGAACTAGATGATCTTAAAGGTCCTTTCCAAAGATTCTGTGGTTAGCATTTGAGCCATCAGCTGAGTATATGAAGAAAAAGTGTATTCTGTACTGGGGAGGGAAAATAAAACCCATATCACTTCTGTGCTTTAAGTGAGTTAGTTCTTAAAAAGCTATATAAGCGTTGAAGAAAAATACGATGGTGTCAGAAGACTGCTGTTTGGCACCCAAAAATATATGTACTTCCAGATCAGTTGGCAGCTGCTGCTGAAATACCACCGGCAGGTGGGAGAGGAATCACTTCATCGTGAGTGCATTAATCCTGTCCTTGCTCTCTAAAATGATTCAGTGCCTAGTACCTTCAGATGCTTTTACAGCTACCATTCATACAGAATAACACACCATGGGAAGGCAGGAGTGGCCTATTGGCAATATTATTGCTCAGTTGGACTGGAAGGGTGGAGGAAATGCCAGGCAAAGCATCTCCATGTGCTGTCACTCACCTTAGCATTTGCCCAGGGTACTGGGCTAGGGGGACCTTTGGTCTCATTCGGTAATGCCATCCTTACTCTGTGGGCCCTTAACAGCTAGGATTACACCTTTCATTTGTATTATTTTGATACTTTAAAAAACAGTATCCCAATTTTCTATGTGGGTTTTTCCCATCCCAAAATACAGTTTGTTGCATTTAATGCAAATAGCTTTATCTATCTGAAATAGCAACAACTGCTTTTCTATATGAAGTAAAGTAAGCCTTGGCAAAACCTGTACTTACCATAGCCAATTTCCGCCCTACCTTGCGAATGCCAGTTATTTAATCTTCAAAACCCTTTAAGGCTCACCCTGTCATTTATGTCATACCTAAATGATACTAAAGTATCTAAGAGGTCTCCTATCTCATCATTCTTTCAATAGTTGTCTATTAGCATCTCAAGACTGAAACATAATTTTCTGGAAAGCCTTTTAAAGTTGTCTGTAATGATGCATAAACTAAGAAGTAACGTTCTAAGGATTTGGATGAAACCCCACTGTGTTCATGGTACATTGTCTCTGAGTTGCAAGGTTTTATAGCAGATTTTTAGTGTGTTCAGATACTTAAAGGTATTCAACTGTATTATGTCAGAGCTGTTGAACATGTTAAGTCTTTACTTTTCACACCTTAGAAACTCCTGTGTTTCTGTCCCTTCTGAGAAGCTAGCTTGAAACCAGTCCTTTAAAGAAGCTGCAGAGCCTGTGCAACTGCTCATGCTGCTTTGCATGCCTTGACACACCTTCATCCTGTTCCACAGATGTATGTGCATGTGGTACTCTCAGTACTATGGCATCAAGTACCTCCCTGTTACAGAAATCCCTACTGATAAGGACTACGTCATCAAGCCAGAGACAATTAAATACTTCATTTTCTTTTCCCTTATTGGCTTCATTAATGTTCTTTTATAAACGTCTAAAGCACCTAATTGTTCAGCATCTAACTTCAGCCCAAAAGGCTCCGTTGGCATGTCCCTCATCTTCATGTTCTATTTATTGCAATTTCACCTCCTTAAATGTAAAACAAAGACTTTATGGTCCTTTTGGGAAATGGGAGCTGAAGGCAGGCTGCCAATGCTTGCAAAACAGAGGGTGCCTGAGGTGGCAGTCTTGCCTCTGAGACTGCAGCTGCTCTGCCTTCCAGGCAGGCTGAAGTGCATGAGTGAACTAAAATTTATCCCAAGTCCTCACTGAGCAGAAATACACATGTACTAATGCCAGTGAAAGGAGACTCAGGTCCATGACTCACTGTGGTGCAGATTAAGAAGACTAACAGCTCATTCTGTCTTATGTCATCCATGCACAGCCTTTCTGTTTTAGTGGCAGCATAATGTTAGGCAAACAAAGTTAACCATACATTTTTTTCTGGAAGGTATCTTAGGTATCAAGACAACTAGGATTTGTAGTTAGCAAAGCTCAGTCTTTCCTTTTGCACCTTGGATTCCCAAAACTGAGTCAAGGTATGCACTAGGTTTGGCTTTCAGCCTGCCCTTTGGCTTACTCTGCTAAAGAAAGGAGGCATGTGAGGCACTGTGATTTGAATCAGAATAGGGTTAGCAACAACATTGCGTTTGAAGTGGACATCAGGAGCTTAATGAGCTTTACAAACAAGAGAGACTTGACCATCAAAGATACATCCCACAAAGCAGATTGACTCACTTGGTCATTTTGAGGCTGTGCAGATACACAAGGCTAAGAATGGAGCAAAGGAGTACAGATCTAATACTGTAAGTATAAGACCTCCATTTTCAATAGAGCCATGGAGATAGGAGAATAGCTCATGACATCTAGGTTTTAAAAGCACAATTTTAGAAAATAAATGAAAGCAGTTGACTGAGCAGTGACAGTTACAATTTGTATTATATGGTGTGCTGTTGTTTCATTTAGGACCAAATGCTGACATGTTAAGTAAAAGAACTGGGGGAGACGTCCAATGTGGGATTCAGTGGAACACTTTTGTATTAAGGTACCAACAAACAAGAGTGACAAATTCCATTGGTTAAGGTACAGTTCTTAATGAGAAACGCTGGTGGTTGCTGATAATGGTGGGTTTAACTCATAAGCTTTTGTAGTGGTGATGAAAGCTAAAATGTAACAGTACACAAGGAGTGATTTTTGTTCTCAGATTCCTGTAATATGGCTAGCTGCCAGACTCCTCGCAAAAGTGGTGCTGGCAAGGGGTGTTCTCTTTTGCAAAGCAAAGCCCAGGTCTGAGCTGACAAATGCCTGATTCACATACGGTCTTTGAATGCATTGAACAAAAGTCAGCTATAAGAAATTGCTTGCTGTAATCCAAACTCAGCTGAAAGGCTGCTCGGACTCAAATTTGACTACTTCCAGGGCCAGGTTTTGAAAATGTCTCTAATTTGTTGTCAGTAAATGTTTCTTTAATGACTTTCTTCATTGCCTTTGAAAAAATCTTTGATCTCATGAGTTGAAAATGTAACTGACTATAAAAATAGAAAAGCTGATGATGTTTGTATTCATATAAGTTTATTCAATAACTTTGAAGGCTGCTCTTCCAGTCTGGGAAGGAAATACAATGTCAGTGCAGCATCTCCTTTTTCTGCTTTGGTGCCTTTTCTTCTTCTATAGCAATTGCCAAAAGCTAGAGTTCCTGCTTGTGCCAATTCCCTCTGCTTTTCTTGCATCTCTCCTAGCAGCTACCAATTACATCATCCCACCACCTCCTTTCTCTCATATCACCCCCTTTCTCATTGCATCAGACTCAAATGTCTCATCTGCATTTCTTACCATGTTCCCTTTTTGTTCTGTTACTCTGTTGCATTTTCTCCAGTCTGCCCATGGTGGCAGCCTCAGTGCCCTCTTCTGCTGATTTCTTTCTTTTATACTAGATGCTACCCAGAAGCACCCCTCTTTCTTGTGTTCTATATGGTGGTATAAAAAACTTGACTAGCAAATGGAAATTCCTCCTCAAAAAATCAATAAGGAAAAAGTGGGCGTTTTTTGACTGGCCTCTAAAGCATTGTGAGCTCAAATTGTGGTTTTGACTTAGAAGCCACCTCGTTCTCTAAAACTCCTTTGATGTTGCCAGCATTACCATTGCATTCAGCTGTGACAACAGGAGCAAAGGGATGAAGGGAGGCAGCCTTGCAAAGCAGATGTGGTCCATGAATTGCCACTGGCTCCATGTCTGCCTGCTGATTTTAGGAAGCCTGAAGTGTTTTGGCACCAAGTCCTTTCTAAATCCCCCCAAGTACTGAGACCTAACTCTTCTGGTAATTAGGATTAACCATTGTGGTTGTTAATATCTGTAGAAGATGGAATAAATTTGCAATGTCCTCAGAGCATTTGACTCTTATAGCTCAGAGCTGTTTCGTCATTCAGGATGAGGGCTCCTGCTATAGCTGGTCTGATGAGTGCCAGAGGAATTCAGTTCATTAGATAAGATGTGTCAAGTTTTCATGTTGTATGAAGGTTGGCAACTTCTGGTAAAAGTTAAAAGAGAGAGACGGAGTGACAGAGGTAAGAGGAGGGAGAGTGTTGAACCAGTTATTAGTGGACTTGATCCCACGATATATGCTGGGAAGTCCAAACAGTGAGTTGGAAATGAATCTTAGACACTGCCAAAACCTTACTCCCCTCCAGCACAGCAGTGATGGGGATATGAGAATGTCCAGCAGAAGTGGGCCATGCCCTTCCTGTTGCTCCATCTAAACAGGCAGCTGCCCAGGGAAAACAAGCAAGACCTCAGGTAGCCTAAAAGGTCCTTAACTTTGATGGGGAATTAGTCCATTTGTCAGCTCTGAGATTTGCAGTAGAGGACAAAAGAGGTGGGGAAACACCTATTCCCTTTCATTCCACTGTTTCCTGAACACAGGTCTCTCCCCTCAGTGCAAGGTGGGAAGGGGGTTCTGTGACCTGAGGGTGAAACTCCTGTTTCAGCCATTCTCCTGATGAGGAGAAAAAGAACCAACAAAAAAACCCAGGAAAGGGTGCTGCTACAGGGAGGAAACTGTTCTAATAAAAGGAAGCCTTGAGCAGGGAAATGATCATGCATTCTGGAGTTGCAGAGTCACCCAGTTTATGTGGAACAAAACAGTAGATTCTGCTCACAGGGTCTGGGCTGCGGAACCAGTGGGGTTGGAAACAGCAGAAACAGGTTATAAAGATATAAATTGAAAGGAAGAGTCCAGAGAAAAGAAGCTTCTTCCCATTCATCACCCTCCCAAACACAGGAGCCACACGGACAGTCCTGGAACAGGGATGGAGACTGAGGACATGCAGGATGCAGGCAAAACATTGCATGACAGGCTGCAAACTCCCCAGTGACACCTCCTGCAGCTGCACGTTGCTGCCTGCTGTGCTCCAGAGTTAATTTACCCATATTTAGATCTGGGTGTCCTAAAGTACAGTTATCCTTCTGCTTCTCTGTGGGTTTCATTTTGAAAAGAGGAAGCAGAGGGGCAGAAAAGGAAGAACTTTACCTCAGAGGACCTTCCGTGCTAAGGCCGAATATTTAACAAAATCTTTCTGGCCTGTTTTGTTGGAGCCAGTGAATGAATTGCAGTTAAGCTCTGCCACAGGCTAAGGGGACTCAGAGGCTGAGTCATGACAGACCAAAGGGAATGATACATCAGAAGCAAAATCGATGCTGGTCAGCCTTGAGTGCTACAGCAGAGGAGCACCGTTAAACAGCTGCCAAGGACCATTCACTCTCTATGACGTTCTTCCATTTTGCTACATTAGTTATGGTTTCCAAAAATGACCTCTCTTGACTCAAGGGACTTTTTGAGAGAAATTTCTCTGTTTAAATTTAATGCATTGTGAATCCACTCAGATTCTGTGAGAGGTTCGTTTGACACTTGACTGGCTTGCTTGACACAAAAATAGTTCTGGAAAATTAACCCTTCTTTGCTAAGCCTCTATCTTGTGAGTAAATGGTAGCTAATGCTAGGAAAGGAATGAAATTTTTCAGGGGAGTCATGATGCCAGAAGAAAGCAGGACTTGCATGTCAGGGCTCACGCAAATGGTGCAAAAAAAAAGTAGTGATGGCTTTAAATTAAAAAGGTTAAATAATTGTTGGGAAAGCTGAGGAGTTTCATTTATTATGTTTAGTTTGCTTAAGCCATCTTCAGACACAGTAGCCAAGACTGGTGGAGTATCTGGGGGAGAGGCATTTACCAAACTAGAGACTGGAACAGGTCAAAAATGTGTTAAAAATGAAGTAGCAATTGATGCTGATGGATCTGCTTGGAGCAGGTGAATTTGCATCCATGCTAACTTCTGGTATATGCTTTCCTGTTCCTGGAGTTACAGATTTCTGTAGGGTGTTGCTTTTGTGGAGCCCAGTTAATAGTGCCCATTAACTTCAATAAACTGCAGTTTTCCAAAGAATCTTGCACATGTTTCTCCTATCCCACAGATAGGAGAGCAAGAGCTCTGATTTCCTTACATTTTACTTCAGTATCTTGGCAAGAAGTGATCTTATATTAATGTCTGACAGTTTTGGATCACTTGAGGACACACACAAGAGGCAAAGTATCAGTGGTGATGTTCACAATCCGTTTCTCTATTGGTTCAGTGAACAGTTTGGTTTTGTTTGCTCCTGCATTTGACAGACTGTGAAATTACTGTCTCACTGTTAACAGGACAAAAGAAGATCTTAGTACTCTTTGGGTGCATTGAAATACCTACACTACAAAAGAAGATTGGGTTTTCAAGAGCTTCCCGTGGAAATCTCAAGTAGTTAATACAGCTTTCATCATTGCATATTTTACTTTCCTTTGATACATGTGAACAGGAGCTTGTTTCTTGTGTCTCTGTTTCCTGTAAATGCCAGAGCCCGTAAATGTAGCATCCTAATTGGAAAAAATATGCTTTAATATTTATTTACTTGTCTTTTTTAAAAGAAACCATGTTTAAAAAGGAAACAAAACCATTTCGTACAATTGATGAGGAGGCTTTTTGTTTGCTTCTCTGTTTTTCCAGAACACCCAAGCCTTTCTGCAGTAGTTCAGTTGATTTCCACTATAGATGCCACTAGAAACCTGAAATATGGAAAGCACTGATATACTCACTATCCTGAGAAAAAGCATTTGAAGGCCTTTACTGCCCTGCTGTCATATTGCAGATAACACACCGAGTGCACCAGCTTCTGCATCCTCTTCCCCTCTCCTGAGTTTTGGGTGCTTGTCTGCAGGATCATCTCTGATGTGGTGCAGATGACTCTGGGCCTACATTATTGCTATGGACTTGTCTGATGCTCATGGGACTTTTGGCTGACCCTTCTTCCCAGCATCGAACCCACTCTGCCCTTCTTGCTGGGGCACAACAGGACTGCAGGAGGTTGGGGAGGGCACTGGCCCTGATGATGCCTGTGGCTTCCGAATCATCTTTGCAGATCAGCCCACTGACACTGGTAAGATGTGTACTTACACTCAGGCTAATATTTTCTTATGAAATTCTCTAATCTTTAAAAAATTTTGCTTTGCGTATTAAATCCATATCTGAAAGAAGTGGTAGATCAAGTATTTCAGCTTACAAAGGAACTTTTTCCTTTAGTGCACGTGCTAGTGCTTGCAAGGGTAGCCACCTGCAGATTCCGCTGCTTTCTGTTTTCTGCCTGTGAACTCGGCTCATGTGGCACCAAAGCCAAATGTGCAGGCTGCTATCTTTAGGGGCTACAGTGAATCCTACCTGACTTAGGTGTGGCTCCAAAGTCCGCTTAAATAATTATAAATGTCTTGTGGATTGTCTGAGAGCATTTACTGCAGTAAACTGTACTCTATTGTGCTCTTGAACCAAGACGCTATTTCAGTGCCTACTGCTCTAAGGGAGTCATTTGGTTGACTGAAGTTCCTCTCTCAAACCCTTACCAAACATGTTAGTATAGACATACTAGGGAGGCTTTTGACCAAATGTGGCAAGAAATCTATTGTGCTTATTGGCTGTATTTGCTTATTGTTTGTATTTTTGTGAATCATCTAAGGTAATAGGGCTTGGCTTTAGCTCTTTGTATTAGTGAATAGCAAAAAATATCTACGACAAGGTAAGTGACATTCAGAGTTAGGCTCTGTCTGAACAGCTTTTCAAAGTAAGTGTTCCTATCTTGTAATCCAAACAAACAATCAAAGTAAAAATCACCCTTCTGTAACTGCTAGCCTAAAATACTCAGCCAAAACCCTCTTCTATTAACTTCCGCAAGGAGGGAGATGGTCTCCAAGGGAGTTTCATTTTTTTAGACCAAGGTATTTGGTTTTGCTTTTGGGCTGTGGTGTTACTTGATTTCATTTTATAATATTTAAGTCAGATCTTTGCATGAGGCAGGCTTGCAGCTACTTACTAAAGTCAAAGACTTTGTTAGAGCCGGAAATAGTCGTTTCAGTTCCATGTTCAAAGGCACCTTTTAACGTGGCTGCTGAATTGGATTCATCAGAAGTAAAGGCTAATCTTCCCCTTGACATTTGTAGAGCTGGTTGATTCTTTTTATTCTGAACTATACATTCTTTCTTAGAAATGCTCTATATTAAGAGGTTTTCCCAATTCCTAATATAAGTTCTGCATATTCATAATTGAAAGCTTACAAGGAAAAGCATTAAAAAAAGCTGGCTCAAACCTGGCGGAGCACACTGGAAATAAAAAATATCACTGGGACAAAACCAGCATAACTGCAGTGACCAGAATTCTCCTGACCATCATAAAACCACTTCCTGACATTAGCTGAATGCTAATGTGGCAGGAGGGTGAGCTGGTGGCCTGTGCAGCAGCTGGTGTTCAGGCACTGCTATGTACTGACATTATTACAATACTTACACTACATACAGAGGTGGAACTGAACAAGGGGACCCACCATGTATTCTCTGCTTAAGAAATGCCTTTTAATTTCTTCTATTGTGTAAATCACACAGCTTATTTCAATTTAGTTTTTACTTTCAGTATGCTGTCCCTATAAGAACACTACCTATGAAAGGGAAATAGTTGTTAGTATATATAGTTAAATGCACATACATATATATATATATGTTTTATATTAGCATAACAGTAGTAACTGAGGGACTCATGAGAGGTCTTATTATAGAGCCTTACTGTTTTTTTGCACAAATTGCTTCCATGATGACAAACTAGAGGCATTGTTCACTTTGATCAGGGAGAAGGCCAGAAGATTTTGAAACAGTATTCCTCTTTTTTCTTAGCTTTTGGTAAGTAATATATTCCCCTACAAAGTTAGCACCACAGATTTAATAGCACAAGGTCAGAGTTAAACTTGTTACATGAAAATTACACCTGGTAATGATCTGAGCTTTAAAAACTATCTGATACCCATTTCAGAAATGAGACAGCTCAGTTCCTTCCTATGTTTCATTTGTTTTAAGGCAGAGAATGGAAATGGTATCAATTTTTCTGCCAGCATATTAAAACATGTTTTTATTAACAAGTAATTGCATTGGGTCTTGGAAAGCAGCAGCAGCAGAAAATACTTCTGGAAAGCTTAAAAATGTGTTTCAGATTCCTCTGAATAAAAATGTAAAGCTGATCCAGCAGGGTATTTCCCTTCCCTGAACGTAAGTTGGGAGAATTTTACATAGGTTCTACAGCCAAGAGCTACTTTAAATCTCATTTTGAACTCAAGTAATCTGTTAAATAAATGCTCATTTGGGTGAAAAGACACCGTGTAATTTCCTTTTTAGACAAAACAGGTACAAAATACTTAAATGCTTAACAAGCTCAACTGAAATTCAGAGGCATGTTCATATTTGAGTCCTATATGGAATTGTTTTACTTTCAGGTTTGGACTAGTAGGGATCAGCAGGGAAGGGGGGGAGGATGTTGATATTCCCTGTGGTGGTTTTTCCAGGATAGTCTCCTAGGTGGATGTAGTTATAACCATGTAAAGGTGTCAGTGGATTAGAAGAAAGTCATTGGTACATGAGACTTAAATGTGATGTGACTAAATGACACTATCATCTAGCTCGTCAAAAAGAAAACTGAAAAGCAACTTTATTACACCACATGAACGTGGTGAAATGAAGGAGACTCATAGAATCATAGAATAGTTAGGGTTAGAAATGACCTTAAGATTAAGTTCCAACCCCCCACATGCTGGTAAACTTTTTGGTCTTGCAAGGGAGGACAAATCAAAAATAAAGGTTGGAAGCTAAATTCAGATAAAAATCCATTAGAAGTGATTTTTGGAGTGAGAATGAATGGGACAGTCTACCAAGGGATGCAGTGGATTCTGCATCTCTGATAGAGGCTGCATCTCTGCGTGGTGGCTGCCTTTGGGAAAGACATGAGGTCCTGAGCTCGGAACAGGGTGAGTGTAAATGTAATAGTCTGAAAATAATCAGGATACTGACTGGACATAAAGACAGTCCCTCTTGGATGTAAACACTCTAAGGGTTTCATCAAGCACGTAGCTGCCATTCCCGCAGCTATGAGATCAATAAGCTGTGTGGCAAATGTGTTATTAAAACTCAGTGACAGGATTACGGCTGTAAGCAGCTGGAAGTTGGTTCATGGGAGAAGGTGTTAAAAATAATAGCTGAGATTTGCAGGAGGCCAGTTTGGATCATGTGGCAGAATGTCAAGCAATATTCAGAAGAGTTTCCTGGGGAGAGGGGTCTCCCCAGATTGTCTCAGGGAGCCAGAAAAAAGGAGGCCCACTTACAGTAATGGTGTTAGTGAGCATAGAGATGTTAGCAATAGTCATTTTAATAGAAATTCATAAATGAGTGAGTCAGCAGAATTCGATGGCAAGGTCCACTCTGTTACGTACAAAAGAAATTGTGTCAGAATTGTGGTGATTTGTACAGAATTGGTTTCAAGGGATTAACACAGAATTGAATTGAAATAATGCGTATAGAAACTGAAAATACAAAGGAATAAGGGAGACTGTCCCACTGAGTCACAAGGTTCAGAATAGACCTCCTTGCTTCCTCAACTCCTGACAGAGCCTAGGTGCATCTGGACATAGGCCTAGTCTCATACTTGGACAACAGTTTATGTCTAATGGAATTCAAAAGGAAATGGAGGTTGGGAGATTAAAGGTCAAATTGATAAGGGAAACCTTCCCATTGGGGCAGACTGGAGCCCCTTGCTTTCTAAACTGCCACTTGGAGAGGAGCCTAGATGTGGCTGGATCCAATCCTAGTCTCAGATCTGGTCCTTAGGTTTGTGGCTGAAGGATTACAAATATAATTTAGCAGTAGTTTGTATTGTTAAGATGAATAACGGCACTTGATTATTGCAGCTAATGTACATGCACTTACAATTTAGTATCTAAAGTAACACAATGCACTAAGATGGAGATATATGGATATATAGATATATATACATGTACATATGTTAAAATTTTACCT
>JAVHNF010066409.1:0-14146 GCA_034783455.1 Micropsitta finschii | reverse complement strand
CATCATTTTCATTTGCCCCTCTGCCGGTCCTCACACCCGGGGCCGTCCAGCCTTGCCTAGGAACTTGGGAGTCACGGTCTTGGTGGGGATCCCCGCTGCTCCTCCCGGAGGTACAGCACGATGGGGTTCTAAGTCTGAAAATAGACAATAGCATTTACATAAGGGAAAGAGTGTCAGCAGCAAGGGAAGATGGTATGGTCCTTCCCTTGGCATAGCCTCCTAGCTCACCAAGGTCAGCTCTTTAGGGATTTCTTTGTACTCAAGGCTGCATGTAGACCACTTTATGCTTAGCAGCTACTGATGAGTCTGCTTTCCATGAATTTTTGGAGCCCTTTTGTGAGCCTTTCTCATTTTGAACCCATTTGCACTTTTGCTCTCTAAGATACTGTGGTGATGATTTCCATAGTGTAGTTAAAAATTGCCTTCCTCAATGTAAGAGCCTGACAGAGGTCTGCTCAGTGGAAGAGACAGGGAACATAGTTAATACAACCTTGCTGGAAGTAGATTGCCACAGAAGCGTACTAAGGAATCTTCAGTTAGGGTCATCCTACAACATATAGGCCAAAAACAACGCAATCATTTTTCTTGAAGAAAAGTAGAAATGGAACTTTAAATGCTTTCAATGTATGGCTTGTGTAGGGAGATACAGTCTTTCTTTCACCACTTTAACTGAGTTGAAAATAAGTATTTTCTCTGAAGTGTTGTTTGGCATGTCTCAAGTTACAAGATTCTTTCATAAAAGCTAATTGCAGTCAAACTATCCAACCAAACCCTGATGCTCCTTGCTTTCAGAGAGTCTCAGGCATGCTCATGGGGAGCATGGTTAGTGTAAGGGATGCTTTCTTCTGTTAACCAGAAAATAGAAAACCAAGGACAACCCTTCCAAAATAAGCATCAGCTTCACAAGATGACAGCTTATGTATTTGGAAGGCGCTTTTTTGTGTGTGTCTGTAGGACTGAGTCAAACTAATAAATAATCATAAATGGGCTTATGAATGGTTTTTCATCTTTGCATTATTCCCTGTAACTACTGCTGGTTTGGCAGCAAACAACTGAGCTTTGATACCATCATGAGACCCTGTGCTCTGCAGCTCTCCAGGCACTGGCCAATGCACAGACACTCCTGTTCTCCAGCTCTTCAGGTTTATTCCTTGGGTTCAGTTTGTCTGGCAGGACTTTTCAGAACCTGGCTCCTTTCCCTCTCAGGGCATTAGCCTTCCTTCAGATAATGCGTTCAAGAATTCATGGGTTGGGAGGAAACAGGCCACAGTCTGAGCAGACTGTATCTGCACTATTCCCTGTGCATTTCAAACAATGCAAGACATACGCATGAATTCTTGTCTCTGTTTCCTTCTTGTTGACATGTATCAGGAGTTAATCCTCACCCTCTAAGCAGACCAGGACACGTACTCTCTGCTCCCATCTCTTTCTGTGCAACTCTGGGCTTGGGTGTAGGGTTCCATAATAGCAGTAGAGCCCTTTGTAAAGACAGTTGGTCTGCTCTGTCAAAAGACTTTGCTCTCACTTTTTAATCTCAGGCTAGCAATTAAGTGTTCTATCAGGAAATGAGTTGCTCACTTGCCCACCTGAGATTTGCTCTGGGCAGAAGCCAGTTCTTTGAACAAAAATGTTTCTTTTTGTCTATAAGCTTATCAGGGCTTTACAGCCCTGCGCTGTGAGCCTTGTGCAGAGGAGGGGTGTCTCTCCTGGCACTGCCAGGGATCTCTGGACAAACTGGCTTCCAGAGGTACTGATGGAGGGGTAGATTTTGCACTCAAGGATGCCTGGGCACAGGGTAAAGTGCAGAACAAAGTAGTGTAGTAGGAGAACAATGCATACATATGCAGAAATGTACAGTGACTACTTCCACTGGCAGTCATTTCTTAAAGAAGAGCATTTGTTTCATAGCAGCAATTTTCTGTGGTAACATTGCTGAACTTTTTTGTGCTAACTCATTCTTCAAAGCTTTACACTGCACCATCCCATTAGATGGACTGGGACAGTTCCTGTGAGCTCACACAGCACTCATGTAGGCTGGGCTAGGGTGAAGGTGTGGAGGGGAATAGCAAAAGGGAGCACACAGTATATACAACAACAAGCAGAATGTAGATGACAGCACTAGAACTATGGATTTGTGCCTGTCACAGAATAGGTGTCATCCCAGTGGATTATCATTTATAGATACTGGAAAGATCCGAATAAACCTGAAGTCATCTCAGAAATAAGAAGGGATATGCAGCCTGTGTCCTTTGTAACCTGCTGGAGTGAGCTCAGCTATTGCTTCTTAATACTGAATATTCATGAAGTCATTAAAGGAATAATTGGGATACATTTACACTTTATTACTGTTATGGGATAGCCTGGGCACCTTAATTAGATGCTGATGATTCATTTTGGCATGACAGGAAGAGGGTGCAGAGGGAATTTGTCAGTGTGACTTGCTAATGCAAAAATAATTGTTCCATTTTCCAACTTTAATGTCAAGAAAGGCACTGATGTTTAAGAGTGAACCTGCCTAATAGTCCATCTTTCTATGTATTAGAGATCTGTACAGAGCTAGTGCTCTGCAGCTTGCAGTTTCTGTTTCTGCAAGAACTGAAGAACTGAGGAAAAGGAGGTGGAAATATCCCCACTTCCCCCAAAGCTCAGAAATTACTAAGAGCTCCTGTACGTCGCAGATCAATTCTGATGCACTTGATAAATGAGGAGGATTAGATAAGTAATATGATTATAGCATAGTAGCAATGGAAAGAGCTTTCCATTACACTTGAGACCTTGACTCTTGAAATATAATGAAGCTTTTATGGGTCAATTTAATTATATTTGAGCTATGCAAATATTTACCTTGGCTACATGTTGAAAAGTTACATCCTCTACTGTAAGTCAGCTCCATGAATATATCTGCTATAAAGATATAAAAATATTTATAAAGGTAGTAGAAATTAAAATTTAAATGAAAACTAGGCTTACAACTTTATTTGACTCAATCCAGTGTGCTTCTTTCTGTGATTGTTAATTGTGGTCATCTCCCACGTGGTGACTTTCCTTTTACTAACATTGATGTCCTTGTTGCCATGAGATGTGCTAGCTGACATCACAGCCCTTGCATTGGGCAATATGTTGAACCTCAGGCTGATCTGTCCTCCTGCACAGGACTTGTGTTTGCCTCCAGAAGCTCACGGTGGGTCTGTGTCTCATCCTATGGATTAGATTGTCTTGATTGTAGAGGGGAAGAAAGCTGCTACCGGAAGATGGCCTTGGCAGTGTGTGTATGTCCATGGGGAGCTTCCCCAAGATCTTGAGTTGTCAGAAAAAGGTGAACATAGCAGACATAACACATATAAAGGCAGATGCAAGCCTTCAGGCAGCTCATCTACAAGAATTTCCAGACCATGTACTCTACATCTGCCAGACGGTTCCCATTATATGTCTTTGATAAATAGCACTTATTAAAGAGTAAGAAATTTCTCTATCCCCAGAGAAGCTGTTTCATACATTTTTCAATCTTTAAGTGAAATGAAAAAGCCCCCATTCAGCCTCCCCCAGTGAGCCTCCAGTCAAGATTTTCCTGAGTATATAAATTCTTAATTTGCTGCAGATAATGTCTATCAGATGATAGTACCAGGAGCACAAGTGGAAATTAAAGAACAACGCATTTGGAACAGACGTTATTAATCACTTTTTCATAAAGAGAAACATTAGTGTGTTGACTTAAGGCAAGGCTGTCAAGGCAAGAGAAGCCAACTGAGGTCATACAGAAAGACTTGAGAAAGAAGACTGCCTTCTGCAGCAGGTCAGCCATGCAGGTGTGTCTGGTGTAGGGTGTGATGCTCCCTTTTGCTGGGTCCTGTTGAAAAGTGTAGTAAAATAACCCTCACGAGAGCAAAAGCACATTGCATTGTATCACATCTGCAAAGCATTGTCACACCTCAGAAAGGGGCAGGTACCCCATGTGTGACAGGAATATCTGGTTCACCTGAAGCACTGTCTGAGATTTTTATGTCTCTTCTATTATGTCTCTTCTCAGAGACTTTCAGGGATACAGAATGGGATATTACTTTTAATCTGTTTCGTTACCAGTGTTGAGAGCCTAAAACAGAGGGGTTTTCCATCTTCCCTTCTCCACTGTTGATGGCGCTTATGTGTGAAACAGTGGTTCAAATAAATGCAAGATTTCTGAAGGAATTTTTAATCTCTCTAGTTTTGAAGAGGGAATCTATTCAGTTTTTCTAGAACATGAAAAAAAAATGGCCTAGAATGTGAAGTGTTTTGGTGAATACCTAAAAAAGCACAGAAGAATTTAAGAAAATAATAATAAAATCTTTATTGTAATATAGTGAGGTTCATCAACAGCACTCCTATGGTTTTGCACAAGGCTTTATCTCTCTTTCATAGGTGAGGAAATGAAGGCTAGCAAGAAGAAAGCAACTTGCCATGTTCAAATAATGAATCGGTGGATGAACAAGGGATAGGGTATAGGTCTTGATTCAGCATTCCATCCAGGAGGCCTCAGGCCAGAACAAGAGTAGCTTGCAATTAGCATTTTATCCATTAGAACATGTTGGTTTTTTTCCTTGTATATTTAGGGAAAGGGATAATTATTTTCAGATTATTTTTTCATTATTCTTTTTTTCTATGACATGAATATTTCTATGGGGGACCAAACAAAGAATTATGAAGTATTTGATCTGAAGCAAAACATCACATTTACTTTGAGTGGCCGCTTAGTGTAACAGCATATTGAAATGGAAACTGGAACTTCTAACTTGCTTTGAAAAGAAGTGTTTCTGAGTCTGGCTTCCTAAGCAAGAAGATCTGTTGCTATATCCTGAAAAAAAGGCTGATTATGTGTGTGCCCGCCTGTACATGAGCCTGTCTGTGCTCAGTCACTTTTGAACTGTGCATCTTCCAGTTGAGAAAATTTGACTGATCTACCTACAATATATCAGTGAAGTGGGGAAATAACGGTCCTTGTTTTGACATCAGGCAAAATAATGGCTGGCACGGAATCCTGTGCCTGCTTGTTCCAACGTCTTCTTTATACTGCAGCTGAAATTAACCTAAAGGGAATCTCTCCTATTTCCAAATGAAAAGAAAATCTTCATATACTGCAAAATGCAGCTATTGTTCTGGCTCTAACCAGAGAAATCCTTTTGAAACAAATTCCCAATAAAGCAATAAACTTCCTGTTTAATAAGTTTACAGTGCAAAACTTATTTGACAATGTAATAAAATAGTATCTCAATCACAGTACAGATTCAAGGCTACTTGTTAAATGAGGCAGTGTTTCCTCTTTCCAGAAACTCCAATTCTAATTTAGATGCAAGCTTGTTCAAAAAATACAGTTTTGGTGCAAGGTTATCTTTGTGAGAAGCTCCCCGCAGGGACTGTAGAAGCAATTATTCTTTCTGGGCTATCAGGAATTTCTAGTGTAACTTCTCATGATGGAAGAAAGCTTCAGCACTGGAAATGTTAATGGATTGAATTTAGTTTTAAAATGTCTGTTAGTAACTTTGAAGTGCATTTTCTGGTGGAAAATCAGGTTTGTCAACAATATACTTACATGTTAAAGACAAACGTCCTAGAAGTAGAAAACTTATTACCCTCATCTGGATTTTTTTGAATCAAATATTCATAAAGCCATATCTGAATTTCAAGAAGAAAAATAGCCTTTAAATTCTGAAGTAATATATTCTCCCATCTCATTAAAAAGCAGAAATCTGTCTTGCATCTTATGTGCTCTTCCTCATTGCAAGACTATTTATATAACAGTCTGATATACATCAGCTCTTCTTAGGCTTACAGCCCTTGAAAATCATATAAAATACTATCCTGGCTGCTTTAGCCTACGTATCTAATTTTTCATTATTTATGACATACACCAGCTTGACTCTCAAGGTCACACTCCAGAAAAGTCAAAGCACGTTTCTTTGTAGGTTTTGTTATATCTCAGAATTCCAATCAGCTGAAAATAAAAAACACCACAGAAAATACAGTGAAGGCAATCAGGAACATAATATGGCTTAGGTGAATGCTTTTCACGGGTGGAGAGTTACCAGGGAGCTTTTTAGCTAACACTTTACTTTAATGGTACGTTTAACTAATGCCAAATTGCAGTGGGACTCAAGTAAAAGTCTGTGTGACATACATGTAACTACTCAACAAATTCATTCTGACAGTTCTTTCTGCAAAAATACTCTCAAGACAAAAGGAGACCTAGGAGCTACCCCTGCTTTGTATTCTGAATCTTGCTTTCCCAAGTAGCATGCCCAGGCATTAATTCCAGGAAAGGTTTCATATCGGTGCATTATTCCAAGAGAGCAGAGCAAAGCTCATGGAGGGCAAGGCAGGCAAAACTTACCCGGCAGTCACTGTCAGTTGTCAAAGTATACCTAGTAATGATGATACTGGATGTGCCAGAAGGAAAATCATCCTAATTCCCAGTCATTAGAGATTGGTTTAAACCATAGGCATGGCCCATGATGTAATTTTTAAAGCAAATAATTAGATAAATTAGTAAATGAAATCGGATGTTGTTCTCATCCCTATAGGTACCCAGTTCCTCTAATTCCGTTGAAATTTTATGCTAGCATAAGGATGTGGTGTGGGCTGCTGGCAAAAATGCTAAATATTAAAAATTACCCGATTGTATATTTATGTCTTAGAACAGTGTGAGATTCATTCCATCTTTTATCTAGAACATCTATTATCCAGGCTTCATTATTTTATTTGTTTGTCTGATTTACTTTCTAATCTGAGAAAGGCACAGTAATGGTACCATGTAAAGAGGAGTGTTCATCTTTCATCTTAGAGGATTTGCTGGCCTGAGCTGTGTCTTCAGAGCTCAGCCAGGTTCTTCCCTGGCTGAATGTAGGCCTGCAGCTCTTCTAATGACTTGCATCATGAGTACCCAGTGGAAATTAGATGAGAATTTGGCCGTTGCATCTGAGTGCTTCGCAGCTATCTTTTCCTGATAATGTTACTCTAATGTAAGGGGTCTATTACAGATCAACACCATATCTTCAGAAAGCGTCCCACAACATTTCACAACATAGTTATGCTCTACTGCTGCCCGCAGTTCACCAGTGTCCTCCTGAACACTTGCTAATGGGGTTGCTTTGGATTTAAATTCAAAACAGGTCCTTCTGTAACTCATCAGTAATAACCTATATGGTGCTATGACAACTTTATAGGGTCATCAAGCTTAGTGACTTTTCAGCATTTCATAGGCCAAATCCTGGCATCTTTGGGCATCCTTTATGCTCGCAACAGCCAAGTCTTATATGTCTTTCTTTAAAAACAAACATTATATTGTCCATCAGTTTCATCCTTGCTGAGTGTACAGGTCCTGCTGACCAGGTAGTTACTGATTTCACCATGAGAACAGTTTCTTGGTAGCCTTCAATTTCCTTTTCCTGTAACATACCATGGTGCAATGTCCTGAGTTTAGAAAGCCAGCTGCTGCCAGCTTTGCATTATATGCATATTATGTTATATTATATGCACATATATACATACGTAATGTGCAACCCCAGGCAAAAAGACTTTTTTATTTATGAGGCTGCTGTGGGATCAACAACTGGGGAAGAGACACCCTTATGTAGGGACAGAAATCACTCCCAGTAACGTTGTGTGGGCAAAGTGCACATTTTGGACTATGAAAGCAGGGTAGGTTGTCAGGACATGTTGTGACAGGTCCTTGTTTGGCAGTACATACTTCATACTATCTGCACACACAAAGTCACCTTCGGAGCATGGAGCAGTCTGTGGAAAGCCATCCACGTGGCAGAGAGCTCTGCAGACAAAACCAGAATAGTTGGTTTTGACAATAAAATTACTGTGTTGAGGATTGTTCATAACCTGTTTATGCAACACATCTTCCTCAAAATCAGTCCAACTCTGGGCACTTATGGGCTATGTGAACATCTACCCTATGGCTGGGGTCAGTGCAGATCCCTGATCCTGAAAGCAGAACAGACTCAGTTTCTCACTGAAAACTGCTCTTCGCATTACCTGGACAGCTCCCACGTGTAAGAGTCTGAAGGACTTCTCAGCCCAAGTGTGGTGCTACAAGGCTGACATTTTAAGCTATATATTGCAGAGATCTGTTTGTCTTTTTTAGTAGATCTTTGTTCTAATGCACAGATAGAAGTACTTTGTACCATGTGGCATCTCCCACCTGGAAATTTCAAGGCAACTTAGAAATATTGGTTAACTGGGACAAGGTAACCATATAGATGGGAAAGTGGGGCTTTTGTCGTTCAGTCATACTGCCAAAGTCAAATGGGAAATAAGTGTAAGAGTTAAAGCAGAATTGAGGGCTAGCTGCTAGTCACAATTCCCAGTTAAATGCCTGCTAACTGCATTAAAAGCACAGGCTGGATGGGTGATCTCTGCAGTAGAATTGTTAGCTTTCCTTCCCTAACTATCAAAGATAGTTTCCTTACCGAACTATCAAAGATACTGTGTACTGCTGACAAGTCAGATGCAATATGTGTCCAGCTGTGATTTTAACTGGCAGCCTTTGCAAACAAAGTAGTAGTGAGACACAGTCCCTCACCATGTATATGCAGTATCTCTGGTGATGCACTTATCACGAGACCAGCCTGCTGCCTTCTCCTCTTTACAAGTGAAATTTCTGTTGACCAGACGTTGCCCATCCATTTTTTGCCGACAGTGGTTGAGGCTCAGTGTAACTTGGAGGGGAAAATACATGGAGAGATGAGACCTTCAGTTAAAATAACATTTAAAAAAAGAAGAGAGAGTTTCAGTGATTTGTAATGAGAATTGTGACAGGGAAGAGGAGAGGTCGCCCTGAAAATTTTAAGAACTTTTAAGCAGGGTTTAATTTGTACAAAATCATCTGCAGTACACCTTGAGGCAACGGAGCCATAAATCATGTCTTTCCTGGGCTCATTTATCACCAAGATTCGCCCCAGGATTATGAAAAGGATGTAGAAGCATTCCAGCTGTTTTGTGCAGCAAAGTGTCATTGGTAAACACAAGTTTCCAAAGTAAACAATAAAATATCAACTAAAAGTAAGACATTTGCAAGGAGGCTGCATAGAATTAGGTTTCCTGTGCATTGCAGAGTTGTCTAGATAGTGTCTCCTTCCTCATTGGTGACACTGATTCCTCCCTACTGGAGCATTTCTTGTCCCTTAAAGCAGGCAACCCCTGCTTCACACACACTTTCTTATCACTGGCAGGTGGGCAAGGAGTCAGCAAGGCTTTAGCAAGGAACTGGCCACACTGTCCTGGCCTTGCCATGTGCCTGGCAGTGCAGCTGAAACCAACATTAGCACTCACAGTAACTTGTCCTTGCAGAAGTCTCTCTCTGTTGAAGCCTAACATTTACTCAACAACTCTGTACCCCCTTCCCAGGGAGGGGATGATTATAAAATTAATTCAAAATACAGACACCCAAGTAAAGGCACTGATAAGCAGAGTACCTTGTAGTCACTTGGGTTAGGCACTGCTCATGTTGCTGCTCCTGCACTGGCCATGCAGCATGCTGGTGGCAAGCTGGGACTCTCCTGATTGCAGCAGCAGTGGGCATGGGGAGCTCCCCAGGGCTGGACAAGTTCAGGGTGATGGTGCTACCAGATGTGCCCATGAACCTCCTGCTCCCTGCTGACCATGTGTGCAAGAGTCAGCCATTCATCATCTGCAGAGCTGCTGCTGACTGTGGTTGTGGGGAGAGCAAAGGGGCATTTTGAATTCACTTTGTGGCATACAGTAGTTAACATAGGGGATGGGGGCACCTCACTATTCTAATTTTCCAGAGTAATGTACAGGACTTTAGCTGCATGATGAATATCAAAGATTTTAATAACATCTTTGCAGTTAAATCACAACATAATACCTCAAAGTTCCACATGTGCATACATTTGTAGAGCACCCAGCACAGTGAACTCCCACTTCCTATAGCTCCACAAGAATAATAATAACCTGATAGCCAGAATAGTTTGTGATATTTTCTTCAGCAGAGGCTTTTTATGTCTATCCAGGGTGTTAGTTGCCATTGCACGCTAAAAACTCTTGTAACTTCCCAGCAATTTGTTTAATTTGTAACACTATATAAACACACAGGATAAGAGAAAATGCATGGTGAGAAGGATTTAATGGGTGTAAGACTGCTGTGCTAACTGTAGGAAATTAAGGTGTTTCCAGTGCTTGGTGCCTGGAGGTGTGTGTTAAGCAGAGTCCTGCAGCAGTACTCTTAATACTCCTGGTGCCACAGCACTGTGGGGGAAACAACTTGCCCTTCATGGTTCTGGCTGCACTGGGCACAGAAGCACACTGCTGGGCCTGCAGCACTCCCACAGTGAGTGCCAGCTTGGGGTTTACTGTGTGGTACTGCTTGGAGCCTGCCTGGTGCCCGGGTGTCTAATGGCTATAGACATGTGCCCAGCCTGTGCTGACAAACTGGGCAGGATAAGGGCTCTTCCCTGGCTGCTCTTGCTGCAGGGGGCTTGACTGCAAACTCCATGAGCACTGAGATGTATTAAGGCTTCTTGCATGTTTTGATGGGAGGTGTTGGAGGGTTTCTAAACTCAGTCCCTCCCCAGACTTGTGCTTGCATGCAGAAACACTGTCCTAGACATACGTGTTTAGAAGAAGAAGCAGGGGGTGTGCCACGCTTTGCTTGAGCTTGGTTTCCTGCTGGAAGCTGTAACAGTGAGCACCCCTGGGCCACTTTCCCTTCCTGGAGCTTCTCCTAAAGCCAACCTGTTTGACGCCATCCTGTCCCTGAGGGTTTGAAAAAATCTATAGGATTCAGGCCAGAAAATCAGCAGTGACCCACTCCCAGAGGGCCTCACTAATGTCCCTAGCCAAGAAAGAAAATCTTGTTAAGCATCCCTCTTAAAGAAGTTTGCCTTATGCTGCTCTCCTGCTACAGGTGATATAAACCCAGGGTAATACCACAGCAACTATCTGAGTTGATGCTGGTGCAACAGAGCAGAATGGAAACCCAAGGAAATATCTAAAGTCACAGTCAGTTTAGTAGAAAAATATCAAGTTCTTTATCATCAATAGGTAATAAGAATCCTATAGACTTGCCATAGTATCTGTTTGCTCTGGGGGAATTTGAGCCACAAATTATGGATGATTTCTTAATTGGAAAGATTTATGATAAAAAAATTACAGTAGTTTAATAGCTTGCAAAAATTCATGAATATTTTTAAGCAGCAGAATTTTTCAAAGCACTTTTGGACATTGTTTTTATTAGGTATTATTGTATTGTAGGACTATTTATGTTTTGCCAACAATCTAGTTACTGCATTATTAGTTAAACTCATTACCCTACATGACTGAAGGCGGATTTGTGTGCTTCAGAAAGCTCCTCTGTCTCTGCAGCTAACCAGCTTGTTGCAGTCCAGCTTGTCTTGGATGCCTTCTGCTGGCCAAACACATTCGGCCTGCTTTAAAGACACCATTGTTTCATGGTGGTACTGAAAACCATAGGAAAATAGCAGGAATTAATGGTGGGTTTTAAAGTTTCACTGTTAGGTGGATAGCAAAGTTGTGTTTGAGTCTGTTTTTCTACCATCGTGGTTCCAGCTGAGTTCAGATGAGGTCAGGGCTGCTTTGTGCTAGGCAATCACTTGCATGGCCAGACTGTGCTGATTAAATAAACACCTTGGAGAAGGTTTAAATTCCCTTTAGGTGTAGGAAAGGGAGAAGCTGCAAGGTAATCACTTGGCCAGGAGGCTGATGAAGCATTCTATTCATTTATCAGCATCTTGTGAAAATACCTTGTTTTCTATAGCAATCATCAGTCCTTCTCCTAGAAATCACAAGATGCATAACCACACTGTGTAGTTAACCTGAGTAAATAATAAATTATCATAGCAGAAGTCAATGATTTAAAACGCTCAGAAAGAACTGGGTAATTGGAGGGAAATCAGCCTGGCTAAACATGGCTAATGCACAAGAGCTAAGAGCCTTGATGACCTCTCTGTTTCACCAAGACTGAAAGTTATTCAGGCTCGGAGCTACTCATGGGCAGGCTCAGACTGACCCGGGACACAAGCCTGGGGCTCCATTAGCTTCCCCCAAACACAGCTGCTCACAGCTGCGCATCTTCACTCTTCCCTTTGTAGGTCAGGGTTGTTGATCATCATCTTGTTTTGTCTTAAATAGTTTGCATTTATGTTTTTCTACCTTAGTCCCTGATTAAATTAGAGGCATTTTCTGATTTGCCCCTATTTTCTTTTTCCTTTTTTAAGGAGAATTGATTCTAACCCTTATTTCTGTGAATATGTTCTTTGGTGTATCAACTAGTTGGCTTTTTCATTATTGTTCTTCAGGCTCTCATTTGACTTACAGTTGGACAGTCACAGTCAGTAGGCCAGGTTCAGCCCTGCTGTGATCCTTAAGGCAATATAAGTTCTTCTGTGTCTGTGTCACAAAATCACTTCTGCTTGAGTTGTAGGGTATCATCATCTCACAGAATTTGACTGGGAGATTATAGGGCTGTTAGTGTTATAGTACCCTTCTTCGCTTGCTTATTAAGGAGCTGTACTAATTTATTCACCCAGGTGGAAGCCCAGATAGCCCCAGCTGAGCCAAGGTGAATTTGGGACCCTTGCGGCAGGTGACATGGCTGCCTAAATTTTCCTTTGTTTTCCCAGCTGGATCCCCCTGTGTTGTGGCTTCCCAGTCTGCAGTTCTTATCTGGGATGTAATTTATCCTTTATGAAATGCTCACACTATCTTAACTCCTGCACAGCATTGGATTTGAGCCTGAGTGAGCCCTAATCAGTAGTTAATGCTCCGGATCCAGGCTTGGACTGAAGCTGTGCTGAGCTGTGCACTAGTGAATTTCCCTGGCTCAGGAAACTCCCCCCAAATCTTTCCTGCCTTGCCAGTGAGCCCTAATTTTCTGAAGGCAAAAGGCCAGAAGATCCTTATCCAAGAATTTTGCTGGCAGTCCTGATGCTCTGCTCCAGTCTGTTAACTTCATTGTTTCCCTCTTCCCATCACTCTCAAGGTGCAAGTTATTGATTATTCTGCCAGGTGTTGCTATACCAGGAAATTTTGATATCTCAAATGGAAGTGCGTATCACAACTTATTTATTGAACTGCAGACAGATTATGCAGGACATTTTTCTGTTATATGTGAGCAGAAATGACTGACAAGTTGTGAAAAATAACTGTAGCATGCTTCTTTATTTCATTTTAGAGGCTATGGCCAAATGAAACCTGACCTTCATTACTAATGATGGCTTGGAGCAGTCTGTTCCAGTACTGTCCTCTGTGGCACCATCAGTTTTCAGTTCTGGTTAATAGCCACATTACAACGGGGTAGTTGTTACACTGAAATAGTAGCACTCATTCGCACAGGGGTACCCAGCTGTATTCCTCCTATCACCTTTACTGCCTTGTGCAATGTGAAGCATAAAAAGTGGTTGCTTCAGAGCCCTGGGCACGTTTGCAGGATCCCAAGGAGACCTGGGGAATGGTGTGCAGAACAACTTCTGAATACCAGGCTGCGGGTCAGAGTTTGGTGCAAGTCAATGTTTGGTGCTTCTGATGCAGCCCAAAAGTGGCTTTTGAGAAGTTTCTCCCAACAGGATCAACTTTCGTGCTCTTCATTGGCTTCCCCTGACTTTCTTGACTGTCAGTGCTGACCCGGCCTTGGCTCTTGATTTGAAGCAGAGACTATGATTTATAGACTTGTCCGAAGGTGTATTAACTCTGTTTTCTAGTTTCCCAGGTGCATTCCCTACAATCAGAAACATACAATAAGTGCAATTCTAAACCAAAAAGAGCACTGTATTAAAAATCGCAGTGTTAAGTTTTGGGGCAAAGAAGCAGCTTGTGCATTTGCTTTAAAAACATAAAAATAATTTGAGAAGTCTTGACTTATTTTAAGTGGTGACCTTCAGAATATACTGCACAGCGCAGAGCACAGATCCTGGGTGTTTGACAAATAATTCCAAGATTAATACAGAGATATATCCCTGAGTGCAAGGACTTTAATCAATCCCTAATCTCCCAGAGAAGCAGTTTGACTTTACCTGACAGCACTGTGAAAGATTATCTGCTTGTGTGTGACTAGTATAGAAATAGCAAAACCCATTTCTTTTATTTTTTCCACCTCCCGCATTGCCTCCTTTCTTTCTTCCTTTGTTACCTT
>JAVHNF010066407.1:46664-68321 GCA_034783455.1 Micropsitta finschii | reverse complement strand
CTCTGCCTGAAGTCTCTCGGCACATATCAGTTTTTAAAAGCCCGTGCCACTAAGACTATGATGAAAATTCTTGTTGAAAATAGCAACTTAATCTTAAATTATGATTTGTGCTCTTTTCATCATTCAGACACATAGTCTACTTTAAATTCACAGGCTTGCTTTTATATAACAGTTTCTTGTTTCATACTTTTTTGGAAAGAAACCCAACAAAACTGCTGGAAGGCATGAAACATACTCCAAGATAGAATCAATCTCCAGTTTTTCAGCAAACATTAATGGTTAAAGAAGGCCATCTTATCATAATCAGGAGTGTCTCTAGGAACAATTTCAGTGAAACACTCTGTTTTAAAGGGTCCACCATTTAACTGTAAACAGTAGAGATATTGCCTGTGTTTAGTGATTAAATTCCCCAAAAATTTCACCTCTGCTAGAGCATGCTCTGCATTTTCTACTTTATGCTTTACAAGACATTTCCTGAAATATAATCTCTGTTTGCCTGGTACCGCTTCAGTCCTGAACAGATTAAAAAAACTTAATTTCTAGTGTTTCCAATGCTTCCTGCTAGGTCCAGACACATGGAAAAGGAAGCTGCCTGTTTCAAAGACAGAAAGAGCAAAAGGTTTTTCTCTTGGACCTGAAACAAACCCAAAGTGCCTGATTTTCACCATGTAAGTGCTGTTCCTAATGCCTGAGAAATCTAGTACCACATCAAGAACGAATACTTTGGATAACATTTAATTTTTTAAAAATATTGAGTCTGCCAAACATGGGACTTATAATAAGAGTGGAATAATCTCCATTTTAATGAAGTTTTCTTTGGAAAGAGATTTAGCTTTGTTCTGGGGTTTGGTTGTTTTTGATAAAAAGATCACACTCTCCAGCCTGTAATGAGAAAAACATATATTCAAGGCTTTACTCTGTACGAATTCAAAGTGCTATGATGAAAAAATATTCTGACACCACGAAATCCAAGAAATATGACCCAGTTTGGCCAATTCACCTTTCTAATAAGGTATGGAAATAAAAAATATCTGACAATTCAGAAACTTCAGATCCTGATTGTTAAATAGACATACGATACAATTCCATTCTTAGAACCTGACTGAAGATTTGGTTTATTTTGATGGGTATCAGATATAAAATTTTGGAATATTACATAGAAACAGGATTTTGTCTTCTGCTGAGTTTTTTTTACTTCGCTTCTAATGTTGTTCATTGTGTCTGTCCACATGAATCTGTGGATATGGGTCATGGTGGTGTGTCTTCCACCCTTCATCCTTTAGTGATCCTCTTTGGGAGCTGCTATGAAACTCACTGCTATGCAATTGAATTTCACCTAGCTTGTGTACAGCACAAGCACCAAGGCTTGTGTGGAGGGGAGGAAGAGAGGCAGGTACCATGCCTGTGTCCTCTTGTGACAGGGAGAGGAACACCTTTTAAGGTATCTCAGAGCTCAGAATTAAGTCTGTGACCCCTAGTTTAGATAGGGTTAGGGTGTTTAACACCAGTGCCTCAGTGTCTTAAATGTGAAGAAGATGCAGAAAGTGCCACAGTGGAGTGATGATGCCTTGTAAGATAGTCATTATTTGAAAGTAGAGGTTTGATTCAGGTAATCTGTGGGCACATGATCACATGGCCACTGAATAAACCCTAGTGGTTCAAAGTTAACCCATCAATATATTTGGAACATATTTCCACAAGAAAATTGAGTTTATGTTAGATCAATGCCTTCCATCATGTAGGTGTTTTTTATTTATTTAAAGTCAGGAAATGCAGACTTGGAATTATCAAACTGTGGCCTGAGTCTCATGCCTTTACACTGATAGGAGGAAGTTTAAAACTGCACTAACTGGAATGCTAAACACAGAAAGCACTTACATCATATCCTCTGAGAACAGCCAGGTGGAATGAAAGCAACTGGAGAGGAATAACACTCAAGATTCCTTGAAGGCAGTCAACTGTATGAGGCAGCTCAATGGTTTTATAGGCAAATTTTGAGCTTTCTGTGTCTTCTTTAGAACACAGAATGATTGGACGACCCTGAAAATAAAGTTTTGCAGTGTTAAGTGAAGAGGTGGCTTAGGACTGCTTTGAAGTATCCATTCACAGCATACTTGTAGTATGTTTGAAGGCACTCAGGTAGTTAAAAGACAATGCTGGTCTTGCATTAATGAGTTTTTCATTCCCTGGTTTGTGAGACTGGAATATTTTCAATCTATAGAGTTTTAACATTATTCCATTTACTTCAAAAACCAAAAACCTCAAATCACCCACATGCAATCACTTTTCACTAGTGTTGTTAACCTATAATAACTACCTACAATGCAGATACAGCGTTTTATTTATAACAATAATTAAAAAAATCACCAATATATCCTTTTTCTGAGGCACAGTCAGCAGCAGTACATCATATCCAACCTCCTTCTCTATTACACTGTTAAACAGCTTACCTGTCGAGCAGTGACCTGCTGCAGAGCATTCTGGCACTTGGTGAAACAAGGATCCTTCATTATCACCATGATAACAGGCATTTGTTTATCTATGAGGGCCAATGGCCCATGTTTCAGCTCACCAGCCAGGATACCTTCAGAGTGCATATAGGTGATTTCTTTTATTTTCTAAAAAAAAAGCAAATGTCATCAAGTTACCAATAAATCAGATGAGAAATAAAAGCCACAAGAAACAAAACAGGAAGGTGTACATCTGCCACTTAAATACAGACTCATGGTACTAAGTTGGTATTTTCAAAGGTCAGCTGGAGGAAGCAGTGCTTGCCCCTTGACATGGATTTGCAGATAAACAAATGGAGTAATCAACAGGAACTTTAAGAAACAAACACCCAGCAAAACCTTGGCTAATGCAGTCTACCTTTAACATTTCAAACTTCTGCAGGAGATGGATGCATGTCCATTCCACCAGAACGTTCATAACAATTTATGTTTCCTGCATGACCATCTCATCAACATCAGCACACTGTGCTTTTATATATATTTAATAGATTCATTTAACACTATTTATTATGTGAAAGAAACAAGAAACTGATTATTGTATCCAGATTCACCTTATGTGTTCAATCCAACAGGACTAAATACTCTTAGTTACAGATAGCAGGTTCTACTGCAGTACAATTTATTGCAGCACAATTAAGTTGAAATATTAGAAATAAGCTATGTTGTAGAAACCACAAAAGCTCATTTTAAACAACATCTAACAATATATTGAGAAGCTCTTACCAGAGCTCCTTCCAGACAAGTGGCATAATTATACCCGCGACCCATAACCAGCAGTGACCTTTGTTTGTACAGTTCAAGAGCTAAGTCATGTATCTTCTCATCCAAGGACAAGACTTCTTTAATCATCTCTATTGGGAGACACAAAAGAACCTATTAAAAATCTTTTTAACTGGAAAAGATAGTTTGCTTGTAGTAGGACGTTCTAATGATCTGTTAGGATAAAATACACTTAATATAATTCAAACATTCACTTTGCATCTTTGACTGCAGTTTAAGGATATTTTCCTCCAGCCTTGTTTACAGTAACAAACTTAAAGCAACTATTGGTTTAAACAGTTCTCACACATCCCATTTGTATTTCTAAAGGAAGCTGTGAATATCCATTTTAAATCACCAGTTTAGGAGATCAAGTAATGTATCTCATACAAAACTACTTTACTGTAATTAAAATACCCAACTCATGAAAATTGTGATCTTCCTGCCAACTTTCTTGGAAGAGACCTTGTAAAATTGACCATTAGTGCAGAAACTAATACTCTGTTTTTCTTGTCAGCTTTTCAGAAGGAGGGGGAGAGTGAAGCTTCAATGAGAAAGAAACATCCCCAGTAGTATTTTATATTGCCCATTAAACAACATCCCCTATCCCTCCTAAACCCCAAAATACCAATATACCTGGCAACGATTTTAGTCCACTAATGATTTCCTGTCGCCTTTTCTGCAAGGAAATTCTGTCTTCAGACATCATTAAGCCAAACATTACAAGAGACACAAACTGGCTGGTATAAGCCTGCAGACAAAACAAAACATTTAGCACTTAAGTCTGCAGAGAGTTAGTATCAGCTCAGTTTGAAGTGCTACAATTAAAATTTTAATTGGGTTCCACAGGGCTGAAGTATGAAAGTCAAACCCTGAACAGCAATTACCTTTGTGCTTGCCACACCTATCTCAGGTCCTGCATTGATATGTACACCACAGTCGGTTTCTCTGGATATTGAGCTTCCAACTGTGTTTGTGATGCCAACTGTTAGAGCACGACGTTCCTTACAATACCTCAAGGCCATAAGTGTATCTGCAGTTTCGCCTGGAAAACATTTACATCTTGACTTCAGGTTGACAGAGGATAATATTAATTCCTGAAAAGCAAGATTCCTGAAAAGCATTAAAATTCTACACAGTGTGTTCTAAGTAACTGCAGCCACAATGCAAAATGCAACTGAAAACAACCTTCATCACTCACTCATTGTCTATGTATTTGAATCAAGCTGGAAAGAAACTTGAATTCAAGCCAAATCTGGCCCATTAGCCATCACCCTTCTTTGCAGCATGCAGAAAGTAATAAAATGTTAGCTTTTTATTCTACAGTTCGCACTCAAGTGAAGACAAACAGTAAACACAGCTTACCTGACTGACTTATAAAAAAGCAGACATCATCTCTGAATACAGGTGTGTTTCTATCCAGGAAGTCACTAGCAAGTTCCACCATCACTGGTAACTCAGTTAATTCTTCCAGTACTTGTCGAGTCTGTATTCAAGCAGCACACAATATTTGTTCATATTGCCACCCATAAAAGCCTTGATATCTTAAAAGTCAGAGATAATCTGAATGGATTCTTATTATAATAACTGGTAACTGCAGCATACCAGAGTTTTAAAAAACAAGGTGAAAAAAGTGGATTTCTAACATGGTAGATAACAGCATCAGAGCATTAATAAATACTATGGCACAAAGGAAAACTAAAAGGGTGAGATCCCTCAATTAAAGCCAAAGTTTGAGATACAGAAGAAAAAGCAGAAGAAAAGCTATTATCTATAAACCCGGCAACCATGAGTTAATATATGCATTTAGCTAAGGCTGAACATACAGCAACTGCAGCATGGTAACTGGTCCCACAGCCAATAATGATCAGTCTTCGGCATCTTCTGATTTCTTTGAGATGATCCTTCAGCCCCCCCAGCAGAACTGTAAACAAACAAGTAAGAATATATCAGTGGTGGGTTTTATGTTCTAGCTAACATGCTCAAAATGTGCAGGCTTAGTGCAGCCTGAGTGGCTGTGCTCAGTTACCTGTGCTGCTTTCAAAATTCACCCTGCCTCTCATCGTGTTTACAACTGATTCTGGTTGCTCAAAAATTTCCTTTTGCATGAATGCACTGAAGTTCCCTGTTTAGAAAAACATTACATGGTTAAGCTTCTGTTTGTTATTTGAAGTCTATTACAGTTAAAAAGAGTCAACCTTTAAGATGAGCTGCAGTAGCAAGCTAATTTGACTGTGTCAGCTTAATCACAAGCTTAGGAACAGGCGAGAAGAAGGGACAAATTTGGTAGTTCCTCTATTTGGTTGGTTTCATTTCTTAACTCTGACAAGGTGACTGAATTCCTTTTTAGGTAAACTTATGTATTACACTTCAGTTCTCCATTTACAGTGAAAGTAACTATAACATGTTAACGTTAGTTAACACTAAATATTGAGAACTTTTCCAAGGCTAAAAATGGGTAGGGTCCCACACCACCTATCTTCCTTTGGCTTAAAGCTTGAAATTGTCAGCTTCCAGTACAAAGAGTCTTAATATCAGGTCATTTTCACAACAAATTAGCAGGTTTTTTGACTACTACACAGTCAATATCCATTTTTTATGATGCTTGCTTGCAGATGTTCAACCCACCCTTCATGATTTGCTGCAATTCCATCTGCAAGGTTTGGATGGCCCGGGAAGGATCATCACTAGCTGAACGCTCAAGACGGTGAATTGAAAGCTTCCCATCAGTTACTGCTGCAATGTCATCATCTTCTAAGAAAATTACTCTGTTGGTATGCTCAATGATAGCACTACAGCAAAAAACAGAAGCAAAACAAACTTGACATGTCAATAAGAACTAGTAGCAGGATCCAAAGCAATTAAATACGCTATACAGCACTTCCAGCTCCCCTTACATCTTTCCTTTTGGACCTCACTACAGATAGAGCAATCTTAAAGGAAATGGCTCCATCTGCTGCTCCTCCTGCACTCTCACAGGAACCTGGAGCAGAAGGCTCGGGCACCACAGCATCTTGCATCAGCAAGCTCCTGCTGATCTGATTTTGCCAATCTGATGGACCCCTAATAAGGCCACAGTCTTGTTTCTGAGATAAACGCACACCTGATGTCCAGATTCCTGCTGAGCTATTTCATCCTCTGATAGATTAAAATACCAAAACCTAGACTAACCTATAGTCTGCCCAAATACTTAAGTTATAGTGTCCATTTGTACCTATCTTCATACACTGGATATATTTTATACAGAGGTTAACGACTGGCAGATATTGCATATGTTTAACAGTGATGTTAAGCCTTCACATTTTACATTCTTAGCCTGGGGGCTTTATGAAGTTGCCTGGATTAGAAGCTATTCAATCAGAAAACAATTGTACAGCACAACATTTCCAGAACTCTCTCACTTCTAAACAAAAACAGTATTTTGAGAAACACTTAAGTACTATGTACTACCTTGCATCTGAAGCAAAGAAGAATTCTACTGCCTTATCCCCAACAGCATGAAGGCAGGTAGAGCTATCCAGTCTTTTCATTCGTGAATTGCACATGTTCTTCACATTCTCAATGTTGCCTATGAAGGAAATGAGACACTTTAAATGCAGAGCCAAATCTGTTCAAGTTAAGAGATTACAGACTATACAGGTTCAAGGTATCAGAGTTACACAATTATTCGGGGGGGGGGGGGATTTTTACATGACCTACACATTTAGCAGTATAAAAATATAATATCCTCAGCTAAAAAGTTATTTGGGATATCAGATGGTAGTTTTATAGGAGAAAGACCAATTAACCTAATTTCTAATCGTAAAGTAACAAAAATTTTAGTTCTTAAAAATAATGTAATTGGATTTCTCAACTTACATGTTCTATATAAAACAGGAATCTGGTCAGTGGAGAGCTTGTACTTGCTCCTAACCCCAATGAGCAAAGGACTCCCTCTCCTACAAAGAGAAAACGTACACAAGTTTAAAAGGAGAAAAGTACATACAAAACAGTCAAAGGACATCTGTGAAGTTGAAAGACAATATCTCATTTAGCTTCCTAAAGAGGAAGATCCTCTTCAAACCTTACCTTAATGCCATTATGTGGCAGGAATTACATAAACTTGGTTTGTTTCTGTAAGATTTGCCAAATATTATGATATGAATAAGTACCATAATGCCTTGGTCTTTCCCCTGAACTACACCCCAGTAGAGGAAAACATATATGAACTAGTTGTTTTCCATCCAGTAATCACAAAACAGCACAGGCCCCATTTTGAATACCTTTATTTAAACAAAGCTTACTCTGCTTCTTTAGTGAGCCAGCACTAAACTCCAGTGCTCTTTACTACAGAAATTCTGTTTCAAACTTTAACCTTTTAAATTCAGAAATGTCAACCATCACTGCTGCACCTCTGAAACTACAGAATGTTCAGATCACTTTTAAATTATATGGCTTACATGCCACACTGAAGAGATTAAAATAAAATTAAAGAAATGCCACAGTAATAAGAGAGTAATTCACACACACACAGAGCCTCAAGTTACAAGTTTAGCTTCTCTTAATCCCCTCACTCCTGAAAACCCAAACCTGAACCACATATAGAATAGATCATTTCAGAAGATGTTCTCCAGTTAGAATGATGGTACAGCTGGCTTTTCCACAATTTTAATATAGACCCATTTTAGGGCTAGGGCACAGAAGCAATAGGCTTTTTGGTTGTTGCTTAAAACGGTCTTTATTCCCGCTGCTAATTCACTTGCTACTTTAATATCTTTACATTTCCTGAAAGTTGTTTTCCAAGTCATAACTAAAAGCAGAACTTATACAGAAAAAACCCTCATAAATTCTACAACCATTATAGAACACTATTTGTATAACCTGTTTGTATGATGTCACTTTAGCCAACTTGAACATGCTTATCTCAGTCATTATTCAATATGAAGTAAACTTGAACTATACTCTTTCCCCCTTTTTTTGATATAGAAGTGTTGACACACTCTCAATACAACCTTAGCAACATAAGACACACTGAGTTTATTGACACACTGTAACGGGTACAAGAACACACTATGGGAATGAGGTTTTGGGTGGTATGTTACAAGTGTGTCATTTGAGTGATCTCCATGAAGTGATCTTGCATGAAGCAAAAAAACACCATCAGGTTACTTTTCACTATTGTCTTTGCATTCTCCAAAAGTGAATAGCAAAACTAACCTATTAAACAAGATTATGTAAAAGATTATAGAAAATCAGAATAAGCCTCTGGAAATTCGGTGACCTGAAGTCAGTACAGCTTAAATTAAGTTATATTTAATAGTCAGCTGAAGAGTTGCTCAGCAGGATTTTGCTGCATTTCAAAAGGATTCCATTAGTGCAGCTGCCTTCTGAGTTTTGGTTAATTAAGCACTTTAAACATCAGTATTTTATAGTATCTTTAAGAGATGACATGGTTGTTTTTTACTACCTTAAAAGCTTAAATTATGTATAAAATGGACTTTTACTAACCTGGTAGCAACAGCTTCACCTGGGTAATGTATGCTCTTGAAAACCAGTGCAAAAGCACCTTCCTGGAAACCATGCAAACAGAAGAGAAACAAAAAAGCCTTAAACAACTTATCTCGATTAGTTGCATCTCATTAAACTGGGGCCCCTCTTCCTGAGGTGGCTGTGAAGGAAACCTCTTTACTACTATCAGGAATCTCTTCCTGGAGAGCAGACTGCACCTTTAAAGGAATTGGTTATGGAGCAGAACAAGCTAAAACGCACGTACCACTGCAACAGCTGGAAGATCAGGCTGTGAGCACTCAGCCCCTCTTCAGAAACAAAAACAATACCTCCTAATGCAAGGGTTAAGAAAATCTCCAAGATGTTACTCCTAATCAACATGAAGTCTGTTAGACATTTACTTTCAGAAATGATTTCTAATATGAATGTGCATGTAGCTGCATTTTATTATGCATTTTCAGCTAAGATTCTGCAGTTACTACTTCTAGTTTAAGACATAAATTCTCGTTAATGTATTTTAAAAATAAATAAATAAGAAAATGTCCACCAAAACCACTCAAACAAAATCAACAGTGCAAGAATTAAAAACCAGGAACACACAAACAAACACTCTATAGTATTACCACAGCTTGCAAGCTTTAAGAGTATTCCAAAAGCAGAAGCAAACCCCACAACGTGCAAATAGAAGACAGATAGTAACATCAACTTCTCCCACAGGGACTCCGGTCAGACTACTCTGATCTCGTCCTGTGGTCAGGTGAAGTCACCTTTCCCCTCAAAAAGGTGGTTTCTATTCCCTCTTGCCCCATAGAGGTCTTTACTTCATGGATATTCCAGCCCTGCTCTAGAGGAATCTTACAGAGCTGCTTTAGAAAAGGAGAAAGGGGAGGTGAAAAGAGCACAAGAAACTGCAGGAAAGGGACGGAAAACATCTGCCCGGAGCCTGGGGGAGGAAACAAAGCAAGCTTTCTCCAAGTCTGTAATGCATCTATCAACGTTTTTAAGCATTTGCAGACTAAGTAACAGTAGATTCCCACTTCACAGTTTGGAAATTTGCTACACGGTGAAGCAGTACAACTTACTAGATCTATTTCCAAATAGGGGAGCCAAGGCATTAGACAAACTTGAATCACAGAAGTGTTTTAACAGGATCAGAATAGCCCTTAAGAACACACTGCCCTTTATGAGAGGTTTCAACCCCCAGAGGCTCCTGTGATTTTTTTTTTAATGAAGCTGCTTCATTAAGAAACTGTGATACCCTCTTGCTTAAAAAAAACAACCCCAAACAACCAATCGAGCAAACAAAACAAAACAACCCCAGACAAAAGAACACTACTGATGCAATTTAAAGATTTACCATTGAAAAGCCTTTGAAGTTTCCAAAGTTTTAATCTCATTTCTTGGTCTATTAAGCATTGTTTAGCAGAAAAAAAAAAGGCGCTTTTTGCAGCACCTTCTAAGGACTCCTGCAGAGGATCTAGATGCATCAGTGCATCTAGATATACTAAAAAATACTAAGGAACTCTACAAATAGCTTATACTATAGTACAGGAAAGGAACTTCCCACTTACCAACTGTTGAATAACTCTTTCTACCAAGGCTGAAAAACTGGTGTCCTCACTCTCTCTGTTGTCATACATGTATTTGATCAATTTAGGGATGGTTTCTGTATCCGTTTCAGATTCAAATTCATACCCTTTGCTCTCCTGAAATATCATATAAAAGAAAAAAAGGTTTTCATCCTCAGGCAAGAAACACTGAAGAGCCTCTTGGCTGCCTCCCACCTGAAACTGCACAGTAAGACAGACTGCATGGAGCACTACACTGGACTGGTAGACATATATCACTATAGACAAAATATAAAGACTTATTTTGTCATAGCTACTCTTTCAGAAATACTATAACAAAACATGTAGTAAGACTTGCTTAGCATCTGTCAGAAACAAGAGACAGGAGGGAGCCGACTCCACACACCCTCTCAGACTTTGAGTGTAAATTGTTACTTTGCATTTAGGATTACAATAACTTTACCAGCACCTGAGTATTTTTGCTAGGTACACTCCTTCACACTACTATTTTATAGATGAAACCAAGAAACTTGATTTCAGGTTCCAACAAATTCATGAAAAATCTCATGACAGTTGATGGAGCAGTTGTAGAAACAAGTTGTCACAGACTCACCAGAAACTTTCTCAGGTCCTTATAATTTGTGATGATTCCATTATGGATAACAACAAACTCTAAAATGAAATATATAATTATTCATTACTGATGAATATGCAAGATACTTAACTTAGAATACAAAATTTTAGGGGAAAAAAAGCAGCTCAGAAGTACACTAGAAACTACCTGCTATAGCTTTCAGACCTACAGTTTATCACAACATGGACAAAAGAAAGTGGAAGCTTACAAGTTCTGAAGGCATACAAAGGTTGTTCCAAATCATTAAGACAGTTTTGAACTACACCCAGTAAAATGGCACCAAGCCATCTCATGTGAAAAATGATAAAACATCTCCATTCTCCAGCCCAGACAATAGCGATGAGTTTACATTTTCAGTCTTACCTTTCAAAACAAGAACGCTGTACTGTGACTAACTCGCATTAGTTTTCAGAGAACAGATTTCATTAATCTTTTACAGTGTCACTTTAGCCTCAGAAGAGGCTATTTTATTGTGAAAGCATCTAACCTAGGTGAAATAGCAACAGCTTAGCCCTAATGTACAAAACGGACACCATAACACTAGTAAAAACAGAGAACATATGTACTATGTGGACTGAACCATTTCAAATTCATACAGTTCCAGAGTGCTGCAGAGATAACATACCATTCCTTTTATCGGATCTCTGAGGGTGACTATTTATTGCACTTGGTACTCCATGGGTTGCCCAGCGAGTATGAGCAATTCCAAAATGTGTTTCAAAATCTGTTTTCGAATCCAGATCATCTTGTTCTATACAGAAAAAAACATCAGTTTACTGAATATACATATTCAGTATATAGAATATAGAGTGTCTCTCACACACACACACAACCAGTAAAAAGCTAAGAGAATTCCTACAGGCAAATATCTAAAAGTTATCTTCTGCCTCTCTTTTAAACCATTTGCTTTCTTGACATTACACTTCAGATAGTTCAAGCTACTGTGATTAAAACTTTGTTTGCCAAGACTCAAGCATTTTCAGCCAATACTAACAGCTAGGCTAACAGACCACATTACTACAAATTATAATGTAAACGTATTAAAACGTAACTTCAGCTTTTCACAGATGGGAGCACTGCATAAAGCAGATTGTGATGACAGCCAGCTGCTTAAATGGTCGTAAATTCTGTCAGAGTCCATGTTTCAGTGTTTCACAGAAATGCCTGAGTAAAGCACCAGGGGAGCTCAGGTCTTGAACAAAGAAGCAACCAAAAGAGGGGAGAGTAGACTGATAATGTCGCAGCACCATACCTAAAGATCAGCTTGCTTTTCAAGTGTAGATTTGGGAGGCACAAGCAATTTATCTGCCATTGGACTACACAATGCAGTTATTTCTGGTACAAAACCATAACTGTAATTTCATGGTCTGACTTTCTGCTGAAATGCAGATGATATCTGACTGGGAGGCCAAAGCAAAGGGGTAATATTTAAGATACTTACTGTACAACTCTTCTTCCAAGGCTTTTACTTTTCCTCTTTTCTTAACTAGTTTGATGAACCTTTCTTTATCCTCATTATTATTTCCATCAATTGCCACTCCTATAGTATAGGACACAGTCACAAGAGTTATTTAAAGCATGAAATACAGTGGACGAAAAAAAGGCTGAGAAAATACAGACAAGCACATATTAGTGAAACAATTATTTTTAAATTATCCTTCAAATTGAAATACTTGAAGTCTGTTGCTAGACCTGTGTATGTTCAAATCAAACCAGATGAAGACTATATCCACTGCACAGATGAAAATATACCTGTGCCATGTCCAATTTTGCTTGAGGACAGGCTGATATATTTCACCTGATGGAATTAGCCAACTGAAATTTAAAGAGAAGTTTAATCTTCCTCATCCTTTCACTGGGACTCACATGCACAAGAAAGGCTGAGGCATAACCTACAGGACCCAGTATGGAGGCCTGCTTCCTTGCACCCTGTTCGCTTTGTGTACTAAACCTCAACCTCCATCTGATTAGAGCGCTAAATACTCAGTTTAAAGTCAGAAGGAAAGCTGAAGAAGGGAATCCAATAATTAAGGTAATGAGTTCTTATCTTTTAATCTGCAGGATAAAAAGAAGAGAAAAATCCAACACACAGAAGTTGAAAGTACCCAGAAAGTCATCCAAGATGCCATAGGTTGCCAAAATGGATTTGTTGAGTTAGTTTACATACCTGCGGAGTCATATCCTCTGTATTCCAGCCTCTGTAATCCTTTTATCAGGGTTTCAAAAATTTCCTTCCGAGTCCGAGGCACTCTGTAGTTCAGATAAGCAAAAATTCCTGTTTAAAGAAAAGAGGGGAAGGGGGCAGAGGGGGAAAGAAGCAAAGATTTAGTTTAGAGTTTGCCTCCCTTCAGACTCAATTTAAGACCCTTTAAAACTAGTACCACAGAGAGATCCTAGGGGGACCCGACCTCCAATTTAGTACAATTCTTCCTACTGGGTTTTTAAATGGAAAAAGCTCAAATACAGTAAATGAATCAGGACCCTCATTTTCACTACACAACACATACATTTTCCTGGCCAGGTTTACTCTCCTCATGTTACCCACCAAGAGTTAAACAGTTGAGAGAGCTTAAAAAAATTTCTACTTTCCATGAAAACCACCACCGCTGAAAATGGGAACATTGTGATCCATTTCATATCCAGACATTCAAAGAAGGAATATATTCACCAGTACTAACACAAGGAGACTTTTGTAATCAAAGTCATGGCTTTAAATACCCATGGGTAGGTACTAGGCACAACATCTATTTCTGAAAGGCTCCAGCTTAATCCTTTATACAACAGTCACAGGGAAGAGAATAGAGAAGAAAACAGAAAGAAAGGGCAGAAGTCAAAAGGATAGGACAACAAAGGAAAGAAAGAGAAGATACAAAAACAGGGTCACCCAAAACCCAAGCATTCACCCTTTATGCCGCCTCAACACAACACTGCCTGCCAAACCAAACCAAACTCAACAGAGACATAAGATCCCTTTGCTTGCCCCGTGTTACTCAGGTCAACTCTTACACAGGCATCATAAAGAAAGATGTGAACTCACTTCTTGCCTACTTGGCAAACAGAGCCTGGAAGAGTCTGAAAGTCTGATCCCTCATCTCTTGAATAGACCGGTCATCAACCAAGAAGTGGCTTCTTTAGTTTTGGGGTAGGTTCCCCCACCCTGCCCCTGCACATTATTCTCCTCTTTTTTAAAGCAAAAGTACACAAAGATTTTTTTCATTAGGGGGAGCTTGGGGGATGTTGTTTTAGTTTTAGAAAAGGTGTAATAAAAGGTCACCTGCAAAGGAAAAAACAACCATTCATTTTATCTGCCTACTGCTCTTCCTGAGACTTTGTAGGATTGATCAGACCCTTCTATTAACTTTTGCAAACCTGTACCCGAGTGAAACAGAAACGTTTCATTCTCCATTTCAACCATTTCTCCAAGCAACAAGTCAGGACTGGAGACTACAGTTTGCAAAAACCAGACTTTAGGAGCTTGAAAGATAAGCAGTTCAGACGATCAAGTGTTTTAAGTAGAGAAAGCCTTTGTTTGAAATTTAACACCCTCTTCCCCTTCAATTAAGGCTTTTGAACTGTAAATGGCTGTAGTGAAGCAGCTGTTATAATGATACACCAATAAATCTCCCTTATAAATATGGTCGTGAATTCAGTCGCTCCACTGGGTTTAAGCCATTAATACTGTTGGTTTGACAGTGAGACTAAGGGACTATTACGTCGGTCTCTGGATTTTTCTTGTTAGGAATAAAGGGTGCAAAATGCTTTTCTGCTGCAGAAGTGAGATTTATGAGGAGCTCACCGTAATTACTTCTAGAGTGTCCAGCATTAATGGAGATAGTAAGACAATAGTTGCATTTAAAAAGGTATTTGGGAATTTGAACAGCTAAACACTGTTCTTCAGGGCTGCTTTGAAAAATAATGCCTCTGGTTATATACAGTCACTTCAGACTGAGAGCTTGTTGATCTTTTTCCCCTAACAGATGTTTACCGCTCTCTGACACTAACCATGAACCTCAATCAGGAGCAGCATTCTTCAATTTCTTCAATACGAATGTCTCAACATCATTCCAAAACATTGCTACACACCTCATTTCAGATCCAGCTCTACTTTCTAGGCCAGATTTCACAATATATTTAAGACACAGCAGCCTTGTATGTTCCATGTGGCAACTCTGACTACACTAAGATCCGGGAAGACCCTTCCTTCGGGACAGTCCATACAATGCTACCAGTGTGCTGCAATTGTTATAAAGATCCTTGTTTCCAAGGAACTGTAGCTGTGCTTCCACATACATGAATTAGAAGACACAGAAGACACCAGAGGCCATTTACAAAGAAAGCAATAGCTGCAGCCTGACTTCTCAAGAAATATATTATAAACTCTTCCAGTTAAAGGACGTAAATCTTTATCTCAGCACCATTTCTCTAGTCATTTTCTGTTTCACGATTTATCCACTTGCATATTTTATCCTCTACTTAGTCATCATTTTGGCTAGAATTAAAGTGCATTGCTCAATTCATGTAGAAACAACTGCTGATAACGTCTTCTTCTAGCTTAATTCCCTCTGGAAGGAAACCAGTGTGAGTGAATCTTAGTTGAATCACTCTCATGATAAGAGTTTTGTGATGCTCACAAGTTACGTTATAATGGCCTCCCCAAGGTATTAGATGCCATTTCCAGAGTTTACATCTCTCCTCCCAAGTGAAGATCCAAATAGTCTGTAAGCTAATACAATACTGAAATGTATGTATCAAGAAAGCCAGTGTTTACTTGTCAGCACAACACAAGCAGTGAAATACTTTCTTAAGTCATACGTACAAGCATAGAATCCAGTGAAAGCATTTAAGAAGTGTTTCACCAGGGCATTGCTCTCTTGATCTAGATGCTAAATCTAGGTTATAACTTTCCAAAACCAGAGTTTTCACAGAGCATGAAGTAGGTCAACCATGTACAGCTTACCTTTAGAATCAGATACTCAGAGGTTGTTAAAACATTCCTAAAACCAGCTTTGATCATGCGCAGACACTGGAAGCAAGGCTCTCCCTTTATGTGCCTATTCAAGACTTTTAGAGTCTCTTTTTTCCCTTTCAGGATTGCAAGCAGCATGTCAAGAAGAGGAAAAGTTCACTGAGTATTTTTTGTGGGTAAAAGCCACAAGAACTCTTGCAATTGCAAGACTTCACCAAAATCAAGAAGGGGGCAGCCTATACTTGAAGTTTGAACAAAAATTCATTCTTTGTCTTTTTTTTCTTTTCAATAAAAGGATGCCTCTACTGGGGTAGGCACATTGCTGATACCAGAAACTTGGCTTTGAGAAAGCCCCAGTCTCAACTTCATATCCTGGTGAAACTAATTTTGATTTAAAATAGGTAGATCATCAATTTATGAGATCTTACCTGGGTTTAAAACCCTGCATACTTTTGTTACTCTATCTTCTTACATGTGAATGTGATAACATCTCAGCTTTGTTTCCTAAAGAGCATGCTTATGGTAATATTTAATGACCCTGTATTTTCAAAGCAGAAAACAAGGGGTTTAAATCTTCATGTGTTACCTGAAGTCAGAGAAAACACAACAGACATATTTTCAACACTTCAACCTGGAAAGATGAAAAAATAAACCCCAAAAAAGAAAATAATTTAGAAACCGTTGGTTGCAACCTCAAGAACTCCTGCACTTCCTACAGCAGATCGGTATAGCAAGGAAGATATGGGACATCTTTCCCTATAGCAAATGTAATGTAAAAGGTCTCCAAATGTTGCTAGGAAGAATACCAGCACCATTCTCCCTGCACTTTATGAACTGCTGCACTCTCTGCCATTTCGTGTCAAGTCAGCTACTCCACCCCAACCTAGACGTTTTACCAAAGTCATTTAACACTGTTAACACCCTCATTTTCCGACCAATATACAGACCAGATATGCTACTGGTTTGATATTACAACCACATATCTCACTGCCCAGTGCTTGCACCAATACCTTTGGTTTGCTTAGGCACTGAGCCAAGTCTCTCACCTGAAAGGGTTTTGTTTAGAAGACATATTTGTCCCATCTATAATGACCTGAGAGTCATGTAGGAGCTCAAACAGTATCACCTCGTGTCCCGAGGCGAGTGAAAGATGCTTTCTAGGCTCCTTGCTCTTTCTGAGGTTAAAGAGGATGTGGAGGCAGGAAAAAGATATCCAGCTCAGAAAGCACGTTTTTAGGAGCAGTAACTCAGCTCACTTTCAGTCTGCACCTCACAAAAGAGGTTTTGTTCATAATGGCTGAGAAGTACAAGCACAAACTTTTCTACTTTCGACAAAAGTATCCTTCCAGACCCAAGAGGGGGCTTCAGTCAAAGGATAGGATAGGTAAAGTTTCACTAACATTTCCTCCATAACTAAAACACATCGCATTAGCAGCTTCTGAACCTGCACTTTGATTTTAATCCAATCCAATCCAAAGCATATCCAGGCAATTGTATACACGTTGCAGATATTATCTCCACCATCTCATCTTTATTAGATAAAGGAAGTTGAATAAACTCTCATCAGCTATGAATTAAGCTCCTTCACAGCCTTTTGTTTGAAAACCACAAAATCTTTCTATCGCCGCAGTTGGGAAGTGAGTCACAACTAACCCCTGGATTAGGAATGCCAGCGCCAAGCGCATCCAGCAGCCCGTGCATCAGCCGAGGCGGTGATGCACTGAGGCACCTGGTCCAGGAGGGGCAATGGTTAACAGCGAGCCCTGATATCCCAGAGGAACCGGGAATGGGACGGTTGTCGTTCTCAAGATTTCGGGACAAGCCTCCAGGCACGGAGAACACAGAAAGAAAAGGCTGTGGGGAGCAGAAATGCAATCTCCTTTCCTCGGGAGAAGGGAGCGGACAGAGGAGCTTTACCTTTACTTGCCACCGCCCCAAGGCCAGGTCATTGTCCCTTCCTAACCCACACAATGGATGCGGAGGGGCCAGTCCCGAACGACCCCGCTGTGGATTCCCGCAGCCCCGGGACCCGCTGTCACCGAGGGGCAGCCGGACACCCCTCGGTTCAGGGACAAAGCAGCCCTTGTCCCGCACCCCGGCACAAGAGGCGGACAGCCCCGGGCACAGCCCGCTTCGTCCGCTCCTACCAGCGACCCCCGCCGCGGCCTGTGTGGGCCCCCCGCTCCGTCCCGCCCGGACGACGAAGCGCTGCGGCGCGCCCGGGCTGCCCGCGGCCCCGCCACTCACCGCACATGGTCGCACCACTCGCTCCTTCCCGCTGACAGGAAACGCGGCTCCCGCCCGACGGCCTTGCCCGGGGACTGCAGCCTCCCCGGCTCTTATAGCGCGGCCGGGCCGGCCCCTGCCTCCCTGCTCATTGGCCGGGGAGCGGGCGCTGGGGCCGCTCCGCCCGGGGCCCCCAGCGGGTGCACGGCGAGAGCAGAGCCCCAGCGAGGAGGCGGCCCAGGGGCGGGGGGCTGAGGCGGTTCGCGCCCGGCCCGGCCCTTCCCCTGCGGCCGCGCCTGCCTGCCCGGCTTGACCCTCCCAGGAGCAGCGGCGAGGCCTCCCGGGCTGCTCACACGGCGACGGAGGCGAAGCAGCCCGTCCTGTCAGGGAGCATGGCCGAGCCTGAGGCGCAGGGCATGGGCAGCCCTTCTCCGGGCTTGGGTTATTCCAGCCGCAAGCGTTTAGAGCCATAAGTTCAACAGCCAACTTCATCTGCACAGGCGGGACCGAGAGAACCTGCGTTCTTGTGAGCAGCTGAACAATGGCCAAGGGCTAGGGCCGTTGGCCTCTGCCTGAGGGAGAGCCCTTCTCCCACAGACTGAGCTCCTCGGCAGCCTCTGTGGTCTCTTCCATTTACTTGGCAAGAAAGAAACTGCAGATGGGCTCCAGGAATCTCTTCTTCCCGGGCTGAGGGCACTGTGATGGAGAGGAAGGCCACAGGACCTGGCCCAGACATTACTGGCCACAGGGCACAGCACAGGTTCAGTTCTGCAGGCACGGTCCAGCTTTGTCTCCTACAGCAACTTGCGACTTCATCTCTTTGGGAGCCTCCCCCAAGCAAAGGGAATGGTGAAAAAATATAAACTTATTTATAAGTTATAAAATATAAACTTATAAAGCCAGTGCCATGCTTAGACTGCAAGCATGCACAGAAGTAGCTCAAGCTGCTCTTTGAGCAAGCACGATTTGTTTAAAATACGTGAAGTTTCATGATTATTCAGCCTGCTCATGGTTTCTTCTTCCTTATTAAAAAGTATCAAACTATTCCAGAGATGATCCTTGCTGTCTCGTATGTAATTATTGAAATTCAAGCGCAAGGTGTCTCATTTAAGCTAGAACCTAAGGGCTCATTTTCACTATCTTTGTAGGCTGTTTTTTACATGAAGTAGTGGTTCCTTCAAACTTGTCTCTTTTTTGATGGAGAGGTTGAGTGAAGGGTAAAGATCATCAGCACTTCATCTACAAAAAAACTTCAGGGTTATTTTTCGGTCAACTTTTGTGCTACTTTAAGGAAGGAAACTATGCCTCAATTTTAAGGCAAAAATCCTAGATTTAAATTATTTTTGAGTCATAAAAATAAAGAGAACAGTGTTACAAATTCTGCTTTAAATTAGTTTAAAAGAATGACTACATTAAGTGCATTTTTTATTGCCTGTGTCAAACAGCTATGAGCACCATGCTCTGTGAAAACCAGTTCGGTTTTCCTTCCCCCTATTCCCCTGAATAAGACCAAACAGGCCCATGATTTGTCACTGCTGCAGTCCCAGCTCTGTCACCGAGCTGCTGTGTGACATCGGGCAGGTCATTCTGACACTTCCATTCCAGTTTGTCTTGTCTGTTCAGGTTGCTTTGCTCCTCCTCTGAAGCAATCTCTGATCTTGTTTCCCCCAGTGCAGCCCAAGCGAAGGGGGAGGTTCCTAATCTCAGCTGTGCACATTAAGTAAAACTGCTACTTATAATAAATTATACGCAATAAACAGTTTTTTGCTCCCTGTGCAACATGCATTTTAACTAATGAGTGGTGTAGACAATAGAAGTAAACACCTTTTTTGTCCTCTTTTAACATCACTGCAATACTAACCGCCAAAGATCACGAGTCAGAGCCCAGAATTCCACTCGTGCAAGACATTTCATGTTTCCATGTGACATTCCCAGGGAGAAAACAAAAATGAGACTCAACTGCAAGTATAAACTGCATTAATCAGTGGTTAACTTCAGTAACTTATCAGTCAACTCTCCCCAGACTCATCTGTCTGATGCCATTTGGCTTTTTCACTCTTTGGAAGTGTGTTAGAGAATACGCTGATTGTATTTACTTGGTGGGTGGGTTTGGCTTGAAGGGGCAGGTTGTACAGATTTCCAGGAGACAATCAAACTGATCCCATCTCACCTTAAAACTTGTTAAGGTCTAGAAGCCAAAATACATGGAAGTATCATCTCCTGATCGAAAGTGATCAAAGAATACAAGTAGGAAATAGTAGGGTACAGTATGGAAACTACTGTACCACTGGTTTAGCATTAAGTAACAAGGAAGTTGCCTAGGGCACCATTAGGAGGAGCAAGGAAAATCATTCAGGATGTGGTTAGAAAAAAAAGAGGGATTTATCCTCAGGCTCTTTCTGAGCCTAATGTGGATATTCGTTCTTACAGCATTTATGATCTGCCCTGAAAAGCAGCCAGGAGCATTTTAAAGACAGGTATTTCAAACTGCAATTGTGTGTTCAGGTACATATCTAAATAAAGAGATTCAGGTACATATCTAAATACCTTGTTCTGTTCCATGCCAGACACCAAAGGAGACCGAATTTCCTCCTGAGGAGTTTCAGTAAATTCAGTTGTCACAGGGAATAAAAGGACCAAAACACTCTCATTAGTAAAGTAGGACAGGAAAGAAAAAAGTAGTAGTGAATGTGAACTGCAAAAAACTGTGATAATTATCAGGGAACAATTCATAGGAACAGTTACTCAATAGAACAGGTTGGGAAGGCTGGTGTATGGCCTTGATGACACTGCTGGAGTAAACCTTGTCCTGATAGGCATCATTGAAGTGAGTGAACTGTGTATGGTGTAAAGGATGGTGGGTGACCAAGTGGAAATCCCTTCCCACTCCAGCACTTCTATGATTATAGCTGTGTTATAAAACCCCTTTTAAATTACCTTTTCTTGTCTGATAACTGGTTGAGTGGCTACCACATTTTCTGAGAACTGATAGCCCTTTGTTATCAGTTCTCAGAAATAAAGCAATAACCAACTGAAGAAAGGGAACAATAGGAAGAATTCCCCTGAAGTCATTTCCTTCAGACTGTGAAAGCTGAGAGCCCGAAAGCAGCTATTATACATTGTGTTATCATCCTCCTAACCAGACTCCAGAAGTTTTGCAATTCTTATGCATTACTCCCCATAAAAATAACTAAAATAGTGAGAAAAGCTGTGCACTCCCATGACCATCCCTTTAACAAAACAGGACAGAGTTATTCCCTACCAAGGCTCTCAAGAATATTTGGGCTGCCAGCTTGATCTGCATTTCTCTCTGACAGGACAAGGGGAATGGCTTTAACCTGACAGAGGGGGGATTATAGTGAGCTCTTAGGCACGAGTTCTTCCCTGTGTAGGTGCTGAGGCACTGGCACAGGGTGCCCAGAGAAGCTGTGGCTGCCCCATCCATGGCAGTGCTCAAGGCCAGGTTGGACACAGGGGCTTGGAATAAGCTCCTCTAGTGGAAGGTGT